>JAPERM010000039.1:0-24791 GCA_030411635.1 Fusarium sp. MBC 119 | reverse complement strand
TTAATCTATCTCTTTGAGATATTAAATAATGTTCCTATATATCTACTCTTAGTAAACATTTAAAATAAACTATTAATTATGCAGCTGTTTAAAGCAACTAAAGATAAGTGGCATAACTACTTCTTCAAAGAATATGAACCTCCTCCGCAACCAGAAACATCATAAATGTGGTCGTAATCTGCATCTAGATCAAGCAATTTATTATACAAACTTGTAGTCAATATCATTAGCTTCTCGAACTATCATAATCGCGATTTAGGCGACGCATTAAATGTGCATCTCATCTTTTGACATTTCGCGGGCTGCCACCTAGAATAATAGATCGTCATGCCAGTGCAAGTCATGAAAGAAGACCGCAGTTCTTCATGGGTCATTCTTAGGATAGCTCTCCTTCAAATGGCGTTCTCTGTCCCACTTGGGACACATCCAGGATATTCATGCTGAATCTCAAACTCAGTCTAGACCTGAATCTCAGTGACGAGCAATCGTCAACATACTTGTCGAGTCGGAGAAGAATCTCTTTAGTTCCATGAGCACCACAAACTGTCAAATTTGGTACTACGACAAGCCAGCTTGACTTGACGACTTAAGAGCAGAAGGATATCGGGTTCGAAGATTGTTGGGGGACAGGCCAAACTTGGCAGACGCTTCGGCAAGCGAGAAGTGCACAACGCCATCAGATGCGACACTGGAAGGCTGGAAGGGACGACCACTTGTCAAGAGGATGATTTTGGTTGCATATGGAAATCGCTCAATAGCAGTATATCTGTGAGCAAGTGCTAGGAGACATGGACTTTATGCATTGAAGCTCGAGGCATCATCCATACTGCACTGCCCTCCTGAATACTCTCTCCTCCTGTTGTGACCTGTAGGCCATGATTGATCATTCATTTGTGTTGAAAGCTCTGCCTAGCTCATAAAAAGGCCCTCAACTCGCAATTCACCCATTGGATTTTTCCGGGAGGAATGCAGGAAGCCGTCCTGCTCACACCAGGCAATCCTTCAAGTCAATGGCGTTGTTCGTTTTCAACTTGAACCATATCTTACCCATTGGTGCCCTTCGCTGGACTCGAAAGACCTTCTACAATCGCTATCGAGATACTCAAGAAGATGGCAGCCAATTGCGGACTCATTTCATGGTTTGGGCCAGGTCGTTGAAGTAGTTCGTCTGGTGGTTAAGGTTCCGACGTCTTTATGCCAGTCTCCACCATTCCGATCAAGTTATCTTTTTTGTGGCTTCAGCTTTGACCTTAGTCTCTCATTTCTCAACGCTGCATTTCCCACTATAGCGTAGGTACCCTGCTTCATGGTCTCCCTGGTTTCGCTGATTGTTAATGGCGGGATTGACATGGCCTCTTTGGCGTACATTCCGTATCCGCCATGGGTCAGGCTGTAAGACCCGTCTTGTATAAGCAAACCCGCCCAATCCTCATAGTCTTGAACTCCCCATGGTCATACTTTCCAGCATCTTTGGCTCTGAATACTTATAAGTCGACGAGTATGTTCCAGCAGTACACTCCGAGGAAGATAAAAAGGAACGGCTTCACGAAGCTGACATCTGACATTCATTCACTGATGGTGGTGCCATGCTTCAGACAACAGCAAAGCAAAACAATCATGGTATGCAAAACCAATCTAAATAAACGCGGAATCCCAGTCGGCCAAAGCATAATGCAAAACAAGGCCCTCTTCTCTGTTATGTGATAAAGTCTCGAACATCTCCCCAACCCAGAATCCTCCCCCTCAAGTGTTCAGACCAATCCCCATACTCTTCTTCTTTAACCGCCTCAACATTCCGCAGTCGTTGACAAGCCGTTGCAGAAGATAGGTCTAGTCAGAGATTTGTTTATCGATCTCGGTGTCTAGTTACGCGATGGTTTCTGGAACATATCAGTTTTCTACATCTGCAAAACCGGAGAGAATGATGCCTCTAGCCAGCTTTCGGAGCGCTAAGACAGCCTTGATGGGATATTTGGGCGAAGGAAGCGTCTTGTACTGCCTGTACATAATTTCTGCAATCTTGGCGGCTTTCAAGCTGCTTAAGTCGTCTGGATTCACGTCCTGTATTGTAGCAAAGGTAAACACTACGCCCAGGCACTAAGTCCTAGACGTAATACGAGTGTCTATAAATCCGGGCAGGACTGAACCAGAAGCTGGGGCGGTGAAATCAATCGAGACCGCAGCTTGAGAGTCCAGGTCTGCCTCGAAGTCCCTGTATCGGTGAACGTTTTCGTACGCCTTCAAAATGCCGTACTGTGCCGTTGGTCATTTATTGGCAGACTTACTCTGATTCCTGATATCATGGCATAGAGCATCTGCGGCGGATCGTAGAAGCTTGAAATCTCCATCTGTGCATTGTGCTTCGTTGTGGGACTTCCAGACAGCAGAGGCATGTTCGACTAGGAAGCCTAGCCTACTCGACTCTCGACTGGCTGGTGTAGTAAAGAAGAGCATCGACTTCGGTGACGGTGAGCCCGACGGCGTCATGGATGTGGTTGATGATAGACTGGATGGTAGTTTTGATGACTTGACCACTTTGGTCTGATCGTTGTCTGGCTCCAGGACTAGTAAGTCCATGGACTTAAATGATCGTCCAGGCCGTTTCTTGGTCGTATTCATTCTCGTAGTCTACTATCTTGGCGTTTGGTTTAGTGGTGATGGTGGTAAATGGCAAGGTAACAAAGCAGTTCAAGAAAAGGGCGATAGCGGTCGAATGCGGATAGACATCTTAAGGTGCAAATCGGAACAGTTGCTGAACGAAGGCGCTGTTCAGGTGCAGCGATGTTGTTGAGGTTCGCGAGCGACCAAGCTGCAGATACCGACATAGAGTTGTAAGAATGCAAGATGGAGAGGACAATGAAATTTAACACCAAGAACAGATACGAGGCGAATTTAGATAATTGATCAAGCAAGCGGTAAAAGTCAGTTATTCCATTCCGGCAATCCATTCTGCTTGTTAGGAAGTCTGGTTAGAGAGGTAGGCAACAGCACCGTAACACAATGACCCGCACACGCACTTAATGCCGAAAAAAAGTAAGTTAACACGGCTGCATATCTCGCAGCAAATTAGCTAAGTTAAGTAATTGTGATTTGCCCACATACAAAAGCAGCACTACCACCACAAGCGGAGCCGCTTGTCATCAATAATTAAAGCTTTCATCTATGCCAACTGACGAATCTGAACCAAATATTGAACGCGTGCAATATGCCGATGGCTTGTGGATTCACTGTTGTCAACGGCCTCTCGTTATTCAACTGCAACCGCAGCCAGCTTGTGTATCGCTAAGCCCCCATGCAACCAGCACACCCTTGTTCATTTCGATCACAGCCATATACAACCGAGCTTCATCCAATATTTCCAGTAAGCTTGAGGGAGTTTTCAAGGTATCTTCTAAATAAGATGTCCGGTCCCGGTAGTCTTATGAGGCTCAAAGCAGCTGCAGTCCTCAGGCATCACCAGCAACCTGCTGCAAGATATAGCTACCAAGTCTTTGAAAGGCTTTCAGGCTTCGTTGCCATGCTTTAGCAACTTCAACCTAGGAATTCCGTGTTTTCGTGTTCATATCGTCCCTAGCGTCTTTACGGCAGGCACCTAGCAGGATTGCTAAGAGCGTCTTAGACCTTTCAACTTCTCCAGGCTCTCGACTATGCTAGCATCTTTCCACCACAACCTTCCTACCATAGATTTGACCGCGACTCTAGACAATAATCCAGACACCTCACCTTATCCAAGTTTCTATTTTTATCAGTATATTTGCACTACCAATCCAGCAACCCACTCAATCACCTACCGGTACACCAATCATATATATTACCAACGATCCCTTGAATATCTGTCAGAAAAGATATCGAGATCTAGCAGGCGAGGGCCCTATGACCAGGGAAGGTGCATGTCGAAGTCCGATACAAGATCATATCATAATAAATGAATTAACTCCGATCACGACATTATTCGATCAGGAAGACCTCCTGGAAGCGTTGTATCTTACAAACCATGGAGAAGACATTCGCAGCCTCATGATCCCAAAGGTTCAGAATTGTGTGAGGAGTCGTATCCGAATGGCGGTAATCGTCAACTTCATCCAAAGCCATGTCGACGGTGGCATCACTACGTACCAATACATCCCCGTCGCGTATAGCCTTATTGGTCAACCTGGTTGATCGGACCACACCAGATGGTCGCTAGATCTTGGAAGAAGATTTTCTATGTAGAGACGTCAACCAAGGAAGCAATATAGTGCAGCATATCAGTCAAGCAGGCCAAGAATTAATTTGTATTACTGTATGAACGGCTCGAAGGGCAGGAGACGGTGAAAGGAGAGCCTTGTACGCCAACGCGTTCAATCTCGAGAATTTGGTCGAAGCTACCGCGTCGTATTGGTTTGATTTGGTATGCTTATTGGGGCGTCGCAATAGTAACTCAAAGTGGCTCTTTGTGGAAAACACACTTGTTGTCTAAGCAGAGAAGAAAACCGCTTGACTGCCATTCTCGACTTTGAAATGGAGTAGTCGGAAGTCTCTGGCTTGCTCCGAGCGATATTCATGACCAAGAGAAGGTATTTAGAAAAACCATATCTCTTGAGAGATAAGAAAGACGCAGTTTTAAGCCAGATTTGACATACTGTATTGAGAGAGTGAGAGACCGCGACCACAAGCCTTGGTATTGCTGTGTCTGGGCTCATGACCGAAGTTTGTGAAAAACATGAAACACGGAATTAATGCATAGTATGATAACTGATCATTCTTAGTTCCACGCAAGCCCAAGCATCCAATGTTGTATGGGTCAGATTTTCTGAAGCTTACGCATCTGGAGTCGCTTTTGCCACCAAAAGCCTGGAGTTGGACTTGGACGTGTGGTTGTGGGTGAGAGGCTTGTCCATAGTTGCTAAACTATTAAACAGTTACTATTCTTCTCGTTGGCTGGTATACTTTCATTAACCATCACATACGTCACTCTTACTTTGATCATTGTTCACTGATCTATTCATTGTTGGAGACACCCAACACCGCCCTCATCGTCATGCTAAACGGTCTACTTCAGCGAGTCAAAGACAATGAGTATGTCATTTTTTCATTGCCCAACACCCTTTTTATTACAATATATCCTTCCCAATTTCTCAGTGGTTTCTATCAAAGCGACGTACATCATGATTGCACTCCTCGGGCCAACAAACTTCTCCCAGCCTGTCAATTGGCTGATTCACCCCGCGCATCAGGATACCTTCCCCCGGCTACACCGGGCGAAAGTTTACGAAACTGATGTGCACGAACTAAAGCTGGAATGACCTCAAGGTTTCACTCGCCTTGAAGCTTGATACCAACGTCCAATCATTTGCCGAAGTTTACCTACCGATCGTTTACCAAGAGTTTTCATTCATCACTCTTCCGTCTCTTCGGAATTTGCCAGCGCCGTTTTACTTCTAGCAAGCTGCTACCGTCACCCTCGAAGCTTTCCTCGAAGCAGTTGGGCAGAAGCGCTGCTAACCGACTCCTCTTGCCATCGCCGCCGTCGAGTTCATCCAAGAAATGCCCCTAGCTGATCCCTGTTGGACCACATTTGACGTCTCAGCCAGCTCTTGTTCTTACAACCAGCTGCTACGGCTGCCGTCGAGACAAAAGTCTCTGCCTGAGAGCTACCGATCGACTCACCTCTCTAGCAGCGCCTTCAAGCTGCTCCACGATATACCTTGCTTGGTGGTGTCTACCGAGTTCTCGCCGGCATCGAGATTCATGAAGATATACCTCCCATCGTCCTCAACGCTACTGTGAGCTGCCGACACCTCGCTGTCGTCCAAGATGGCATAGCATTGCATAAACTCCTCGCTATAATCACCGGCGGCCTTTGAGCTTCTCCCATTTCTTTTTCCCCTGAACCGGACGTGCTTGACTCCCTTCCTTCCGTTGATCCTCCACGTCACACTCAAAGCCACAGAGTCCGTTGTCCTTTACAATCTCCATTAAAGCTTCCTTTACCGGCATGGGAAGAATGACAGCGGCTTCCCCCAGCGTAGTAACAGCGAGTCCACTGCCGGTCAACAACTAGCACCAAGCATACACCCAACAGTCATGCCGAGTTCTTTACCAACATCACCAAGGTTACAACCCCGGATATGAATTCATAATCAAGGAGGTTATGTTACGCAGTGACCCGTGGCATAACGGTTGGATTGCCGCTCAAAGTAGCATGCTCCCAGTACTCAGCCCGAACATGCTTCATGTCCTTAAGTGCCGCCGGTCGTTTCAATGCCGCACTGACCGGCCCTTCCTGCTTTCATCACCACGACGAATCACGATGCGCGCCTCGGCTCTCTCTCGGTTCCAAAACGTAAGCGCGGTGGGTAGACCCGAAGAAGGTTACGCTACACAACGAGGATCGAGACCCCTGATGCAGACCGGGATAGACCTCACCAACCTCTACCCAAGGCCAGGGACGAATGGAAGACAAAAGGTGGGAGGACTATCCATGATGCATTTGCTAGGTACAAGAGACCGCAAGCGCAAAAGGACATGACCTTGTCCGTTCCGTGTAGTATGCGGTACGCTTAGATAACTAGCTTGTCCTCTCAACTCGATATGTAATCTACCTAAGCGCATATTTGTGCTGCCTAATGGCATACGCAAAAGCCCCGCTCTTTTATCCAATCAGAATTTGTGACAGATGGCGGTTCTCACGTGGTCTTGTACAATCGCCTTGGTGGACATGAACATGATACAGTAATGTGCTTCAGTCGTCCCCCCAGAGACGTGTTCTTATGTATTCGAGAACATCACTCTTGACCGTCTCCGCCAACTCGCCTCTCTCGACGGAATCAACTTTGGCCTTTATCTCACTAATGTCTTGGCGGAGATCTGCCACTTCGACGTCGAGATCTGCCAAATCCACGGCGGTATCCTGGGCTTGGGCTTCGACGAGCTCGTTGTCGTCTTTCAGCTTCTCTACAACTGCCACTTGCTTCTTAAGCTCCTCTACGTCTTTTCTCAGGCGCCTGTTCTCGTTTTCCAGTGCCTCTGTTCTTGCATCGAGGTCCAGGGTCAGTGCAAGTCGCTCCTTCAGCTCCTCCATGTCTTTTCTCAGACGCCGGTTCTCGTTTTCCAGTGCCTCTGTTCTCGCGCCTTGGTCTTTGATCCGTGCAATCGCATCCCATATCTTTGTGATTTCGCTGTCGCGGTCGTCTTGAGTGTCTTGTCGGGGCCGCTTTTTCTGATAGACGGGTGCACTGGGCGGTGGAGATGCAATCTCGTGATACGATGGAGGGCGTTGTCCAGTCTGGGCAGAGAGTTGGATAATTTTGGCTCCTCTGCCGCCGTAGAGGCTGGCGAGGTCCTGCCGACCACTGCTGACCGACCTGTAAAGACCCTGACCGAGCGCGTCGATGATGCGTTGTAGTTGTGCTTTGGGCAACTTCCCGTCTTGGACGTAGACTGCGAGGGATGTAGTATTGGAAAGTTGGCGGATGGCATCAAATACTGCTCCAGAATGGGCACGGCCTGGAACAATGGGTTCTTCAGCGTTGGCGGGTACGAGGACGTCGAGGTTTCGGTTCAGTCGAAAGTCGAGCCGGGTAATATGAGACGTGAACTTCTTTCGCACCGCTTCGGGAGCCGTGGTGGTCGAGGACGAAGACAAGCTGACAACTGCCGAGGGGCATATACGCAGAGATAAGGCTGAGATGGTAGTATCTCGGGCCTTGTCATCCTTGAGCTTGGTGTCTTTAAGCTTGATGGGTATCATCAGCTCAAAGAACGAGCAGGTCGAGTCGAACCGCGTGGTAAGAGTTATATTGTTGTATTTCGGGTCGGGCTCTGTCAAGGAATGTGTCGCGTCGTCCCACTGCCACGCGATAGCAGCAGCCGTGGAGCTATGGATGCTGTTGTCGGACAGATCCATATCTGTGACGAAATGGCGCGGTTAGCTAGACGGGCGCGCTGATCAGACTTACCTCAGCTGCCGACGCACTCGTACGCGATACAACTCGACACAGGCCACAGAGAACTAGCTTCGTCGACAGGCGACCCGTCGGCCTCCAGAACATAGCTGGCAGACCAAACGCCAGTCCTCCAGAACATAGCTGGCAGGACTTAGCTCGGGCCCCTTCTGCAGTCCCCGGTTGTTCCAGCAAAGGAGACGTGCTCGTTCGGTGGGTACAAGCCGGAATTTTATAGCGGTCTGCAGCGACGATTCACCGGTTTCTTTGACGTGTAGTGTGATGTTGTGTTGAGCGGTGTTGTGCTGAGCGGTGTTCAGTTGCGTCAGTTGATGTAAGGGAGGAAAGGCGAGAAGCGGAGGATTTCACTGGCATTGCGGAAGTGCTGTTTCTCCGAACCAATCATGTTCGATCCCGCTGTCTGGCCTGATAAGGCTAAAGCAAGAAATGAGTGGATACCTCTTTTCAATCACCGAATACGGTGCTTAGTAAGAAACACACTGTCTTTTGCACTGTATCTGTCACCCAAACCAAGTGGCTCCGCCGACCGTTGTGGCTTGGTTCTCGTTTGCTTGTTACAACACCGGCTATTGTACACGTGACTTATGCCGGAACGCAGCGTGGTTACAGAAGTACTCAAATGCACCCATCACGAGTCATCTTTGCCATCGCCTCTTGACTCTACGAAGCAAAGACTGCTTGTTGACATCCAAATCTCTTCCAAGTTAGCTCGTGTTGTGGTCGAAACTCCTTCAAAGATCAGAACCAGAAGCGAATCTGGTGATATTCCCTTGTGAACTCAGACCTTTCAAGCATGGCTTCCAATGCTTTGAAGAACATCTACATTCTAGCGTTCACGAAGGCCCGCAATGTAAAAGCTTAAGAGCAAAAAAGTCGTGTCGCTAAATCGCATCGCATGTTAAACTACCAAGTGTAGAATCACAAATCCAAGCCACATCCTGCACGTCATGCCTCCCTTCAAGTACAACCAACCTTCACCTCAACGTCTCGCCATCAGATCCTTCCGATCTACTGATCCAACAGCTCAAAGTCTAACCTATCCAAGTGTCTCATAATACTCTCATCGCGCTCTCGCACCTTGTCATCAAGCGGCCTCAATCTTGCACCCTCATCATGGGGCTTCTTCGTCGTCTGGACTTCCACTACTATCCTGATCCATCTGAACGCCCAGTTCCATGATTCATCTGTGCCACTATGTATAATTTCCCCAGCTGTGAGTGACCTGCCTATCTCCCAAGTTCTGCCTGGCTGACTTGCTACAGACTGTGCCATTAGCGATGAGAATACACACCTTTAAATCTCGCAGCAGAATTTTGTCGAGCTGACAGAACTGTATAGACAACAGCGGGATCTCATGATGCCTTTTAGGTATTCTATCGAGTCTGGGCAGATTAGCCATCTCCTTATCGGAAGTCCTGAGACCAACCGCTGATCTGGAAGCAAAAAGTGACACATGGGCCACTACCTACCCGAGAGCCGTCATTGCGATACAGAGTAATTATCCCGGGACTAGTGAATAAAGGCCTGTGAACAGTAATCGCTAACACTCATAGGCTGGAGAATCCAGTTCCACGGAACAGATCACACCATGTCGGTTATGGCAAGGTGGTCATCAGGACTTTTGCTCTTGCTGTTGTGTTGGTCACGTTGGGAAACCACCCGAGTCGTGGGGGGCGGGTCAAAAGTGACCGAAGCTGGTCTATTTTTAGAGTTGTTGTACTGATACTCGGTTAATCTTCGGACTGGCTTAGTGGACGAATACGCATTGTGTTGTGAGGCAAAAGGGATGATATCTTAGGGGCCCGTGGGTCTGGCTGGATGTGTGCAGTGGTGGCCTCAGGTATCCACTTCAACAAATTGATTCACCAAGAAATGGCCAGCCTCATCACAGAGAAGACGTCTCAAACATGTAGAGCATAGAGCACGCAATCTCAAACCTAGTAACAGAACAATACTCGAATTGGCTAATGAGCACGTCTTAAAGGGTATTTCAAGTGCTTTGCCCGTTTTACTAAATACTACAAGAACTCGAAACTAAATTATGTGGTTGACCGCGATAGTCAGGCGGATGCATCTGTCCGGTCTTCTAGTTATTGATTGTCATGAGTGCGATACATTAAAGTAATGTTTCTGAATCTCTTTCGCACAGCATATGCAGCAGCGTCGCCGAAACCCTCATCCCTCCTATCTTCGTGATTCTTTTCCTGCTTCCTCACTGCATACCCTATTCAATTTATTTTTGCCGGGATTGTTCCACCTGTATGGCCCTGGATATCTTGGTTTGAGGTCAAGTGGCGGTTTATTCGTACTGTCAAGCTTTCATGGACCATACATTTTGATAGCCCATAGCCTAAGGATACTCTGTGAGCGGTGGGATGCTGAGAAACTCTATAAGCCAATACAAGTGGAAGCTTATTTGCAGAATTTTTACCACTCCCACTCCGGAGACTCCTCCGAAAAGGACACACCAAGCGTAGACCTCAGCCATCACAACTCTTCCGCTGGAAATCCAGAATCCCGGAAGTATCTACGACTATTTTCGAAAGCTATTAGTTGGTACCACGCTGTCCCTTTTTATTATTTACAGTCCACTGAACTTCTAGAATGCGAGAACCTACTGTAAGCATAATTGCCACATCTTGTGATACAACAGACGTTTCTCCGTTATTGACTCGACACGCCTTATTACTTAGCAGTTGCCAAGATCGGTTTGTGATTGAATGGCCGTCAATTACACATGAAATACCCACTTCGTCGGTCACGAAATCCTACGGTTTATACAATGACTTTCACTCACGCGGAGTCGCCGTGCGAGCTCACCGAGTCAACTTCCAACTCCGATCAGTTGGCCATCCCAGCATAAAAAAGCAGCACCTATCCTCAAACTCCAATATATATCCTCATATGGATGCTTCAAATTAGCAATGGACTAATGGCTCAATGGCTTGACACAGGTCAAGAGCGCTAGGGACATTCTGTACAGACCGTTGCTACTTGAACACGTCGACCGTGCTTATTCTATTAACCAAGGCAGCAGTACCAGTATACTAGACAACTATAGTCAGTGGTGCGTTGCTCGGACCTAATTCTGGCATCTATGAACGACATTGCTCCAAGATTAACTTGTCGGAAGTTTTGCCTCGTACTTGTTGACAGGATTAATGAATGCGGTGCAATGCCGTATTCAAAGATGACGCCTTTTCACCCAGGGATTATAATTGGCCTGACCATCTAGAACGGGATGGAGCATACGCTTCTAGGTGAATCAATGTCTACGCCCGGGGGTACGCCACCAGGACGGTCCCCTGACGTCCATACAGGGGGGACATGAAGGTTGATACAGTGTGTTCCTCTTAAATGCACAGAAGCCGGCTTTAACAATAAGAAAGAACACGGTTTTTTTCTATCTCGGCGGCATTGTAACCCAATGCCCACACAATTGCCTCATCCAGCATCTAAGGCGTACATCGAAGCAAGTACCTGGCTGGTATATAGGTAGCAGAGTATTATGTTGGTTCCTATTGCTTGATGGACATTAACATGATTGCTTCTATGAGATAATACCTTGTAGTTTTGATTGTTGTCAAAGGTAGTGGCATGGACAGGATATTGGCCCTGACAGATTGCTCGTGGCAAAAGTTATGCTAACCCCTATGTGTTCTCATAGGACGCCTTAAACTGCAGCAAAAAGGTGTAGGTGCTTTTGATCAGGAGAAAAGTGGGATTAGGAGGGAATTCAGACAGTAGCTAGTTATTCCGGTGGCTTTGATAAAGCGGCGTGGATTTGGCTATAATTCTAACGAAAAATAATTTCCCATATTGAAGTGAGAGAGTCACATCTCTCATGCTTGTTTCAGCTAAGGAAAAGCAACCTCTCGATGAATTTGATAAATAGCTCAATAAGACGGGCATGTCCAAGAGGATGAGAAGGGTATCTGAGGCCGCCAAGAACGCCCAATTAGAGGCTTAAACTCCCGTCGACTCCATAGCCTATGAAATTGAATTATTGAGTTATACGAAACCTGTCTAGACCACTGCATCTGTATCAAAGTGCTTTGTTCGCAAGTGCCCTTCTAAAGAAGTCGTGGAGGGTGGCAGTCACACTGACCCAAACGGAGCTCAGGGTGCTCAAGCTCCCCAATCTCACTCGGATCATTCCCGTGGATTTGGGAGCGGTTTTTTCTCGGGATACTTATCTTCTTTACTATGCTTATTCTCATTGGAATGCTCTTTCTAGTCAGGGTGTTGCTAACCTTGCCTATGCACCAGTCCTGTATCGAGACAACACATGCCCCTTGGTTCTCCCGGGTCTCTGATCATAGCCTCAGGGGCGGTTTGTGATCGCTTTGAATATTCGCACCGTCTCACACCCTCGCCTGCAAGGGACGCATGAACTCTCAAGCGCTACTTTGCGGCTCTTTCGTTACATGAGATTCCTTGCAACTAGCTACTGAGTCAGATGCATTCCTACTCGAACAATAAGCCAAAACCTACTGTGCATGAGTTATCTCCATTGCCAGTTCTCTAAACTGTGGTACGGGACTCGTCTTTTTGGCCCTCTCCACTAGTCATTCACACAACGAGGTGACACAGCTGAGCTAATCTCTAATCCTAAGTGCCACATCAACATCAGAAATCCTCGGCCACAGTACACCTCGTTGATCAGATGTCCGAGAACATCGCCCAGACTTGTGAGTTCAGTGTGCTCAGTCTCTGTCACATTTAACTGTCGAGGATAAGCGATTGACGCAAGAAAGTAAGACAGTGAGTTCGATATTATCTCTGGCTAACTAACTAGCCTGAACAAGGAATTACCAAAGCTACAAGACTTATAGCTCAGGGGGTTTGGTGGCAGTTAAAATGCGCGTGGCATGAGGGCAACGGGACACCACTAATTGACCAGAGGAAATGAGTTACCTCTAGAAGAACCATACCGTTGTCGTCTCCCAATGGTTATGAACGATGCTGGTTCCCATGTCCACCTCAGCGCAATGGTCCTACTGCAATATTCTACACTCCATTTGATCTCGGACAAGTAGATGAATAGCTATAAATGTACCCACCCTGCTGCTAACGCTTTTGTGTCCAATCCTCGTATCTCCCTCAGCTTCTGGAACCAATAGAAACCAGGAGACCAAAATGAGCTAGGGGAGAGACACAGTGGCTCACTTGGGAGCAGCCCTTCTAGTAAGAAAATTGGAGGATGTTTCCGGTATATGCGTACGACTCCTTCGCTGAACTGTTGAGTTGTGAGTGAAGACCAAAGATTAAAAGTAGGAATCTCTGGTGCCCGTTAAATTGTCGATTTGGTGCATTTTCGACTTGCTATGTCGCTCTCTGCGCTAGGCCCGAGCGTCCATGTCATTGGACGAAGACGCGGATGTCTATAATTTCTTGGGGCAGAATACCGAAGACACAGCTGATATGGCACACCGCTTTGAGTGAACTGATAGTGGTTGTATTGTCGGTGTTCGCTGTGCACCTACCGCAAGAGCCATGCGCGATGGAGACTGAGGCAGAGCGAAGGAAAGCATCCGCAAGCATAAAGCGCGGCCGTAAGTCGAATCCTTTGAAAGAGCACCTGCTTTGAAGTTGCTCGAGTAGTGGAGAGGAGGAGCCTAGTCGAACCGAAAGGCTAAGAAACGCTACAGCTAGGAGAATGTATCCAGGCTGAGACTCAATGGAGTGTCAAGTGGTGCATCAATCGTAAAGAAAAAACGATATTCACTACGGATAGACCTACGGGGCGGGAAAGGTTTCATGCCGGGACTCTTGATCGGTATGGAAGTTATCTTCACATGTAGCCAATTTGATAATCGCGTAAATTTTGCGCGCATCCCTTCCCCTTCCGTAGCAACCGGCTCACCTCTCATGTTCGTAAGTGCCTGGCATAATCATATCAACAAAGGCAGCGACCTTCTCGCTAAGAGCATGTCACTTCCCTTGGCGTTCTTCTCGTACCTGATTCGAACATTGTTCCATTGCATCAGTAAGCGCAGCGTTCACTGGCTCGATCATGGATCAAGTTATGCCAATACCCAAAGTCTCTCGTGGCTCAGTATGCTATCTGATTGCAGGGCCAATTCGAGTGCAAGAGACCGAGTCAATGGTAGGATTGTGAGATAGCAGAGTGCCAACGCTGATACGTGTAACTAGATGGGGCCAATGGATAGCCCTTTTTCGTTGTAATATCCTTGCTTGGTTCGTGGTTGTTCTCCTGCGGAATTGGCATTCCGACTAAGCTTCGCTCTTCCACCATCAGTCCTCTGACCGTCAAAATGCCAAACGAGAGCCTAAACCAAAGTATGCCCAATAAACATATAACTTCCCAGCACTGCTGCTCATCACGGTATACTAAGGATCTGTCTCTTGATGGGATAGCTTCCTTCCATGTTATAGTAAGATGTATTTGCCCATATCTACCATAATCAACACATCGACAAGATGCCGTTTAAATCTACCGATACAGTTGGAGGTGATCTCGGCTAAGCTGAACATTGATTCTTGGACCACCACCCACGGTAGTTAGGATCAAACTTCCAATCCGCACAATTGCTGCTCATCGTGCCCCCTTTCTTAAACCTCACGTCGCTCGTATCACACTCGTCAATCATGCGTCTCAAGATCCGGCCACACTCTGACTTAGGCCCTTTGCCGCCGACCGTGAACCGACACCCGTTCTTAACAGTAACGCTCATGAGAACATCGACAGCACACCCGAAACCATCTCCTGTACAGACCACCCCGTGTTGACACTCTAGAGTACGCTCGGTCTCGGGCTTGGTTGCATCTAACACCTGACCTTCATATCTATCGCAGAAATACTCGAGCGCTTCGATGGCTAGAGCTCGGTGGATCCAAGCACCGCCGAGGCCATAGCAATCCACCTCCTCCGTCTTGGGGTTCGGAGAAGGTGGCTTCGGGTCTGGTTTCGGGGAGGGCTTGGGCGGCGTGGGCTTGGGCTTGACGCTCGTGGTGGTGGCTGGGTCTCGCCAGGTTGGAAGCGGGAGACCGAACTCAATCGCACACTGCCGCTCGTCGTCTTCATGCTCCTTGTTTTCGGGGGTGGTACCTGGCTTCGGTATCTTGGTAGGCTTGACAGGCTTCCCTGTAGGCTTCGGGATGGTCGGGTTTGGTGGTACTGGCCGTTTCGGGGGTTTTGGATTGCGAGGGTCTGCGAAGTCTCCACCACCGTCTGGGCAGTTGAGAAGACAAGGATGATCGCAGAAGACGCGACACGGCTTGCCGCAGTTCTTCTTGCATATAGGACCAGGCTTTCCCGGACGCCAGGTCACAACTGGGAATGGCGGTATAACATCATCATCATTATCATCGTCGTCGCCGGGTGTATCTGACGGTCTGGTCGTTGGTGGTGTGTAAGTCCAAGGGTATGGAGGGGGAGTGATGGTCCTGGTGCCCGGAGGTTGGGTCACACTGTCCTTGGTAGTCTCAGGAAGTTTGTTCGTGATAATAAAGGTTGGAACTTTGATGCTTGGAGTGATATCGAATGTTGACCAAATGGTGGTAAGCTTAGTCCGATCCTCCCGGATCGTTATGTGCCAGACGTCGATGGTGGTGACAGTGACAACAGGAGGCGTCAGTGTCGTTTTCTGAACAGTACTGTGCCAACCATCTTTGCCGCTCCAAGCGACATCTAGCGAGGTCTCGTAGGGCGGGATTGTCAGTGTCACGGGCTTCTCAAGGGACGACGGCGGTAAGACCATAGTGCATGGCGGATGGCACTTCACCTCGGGCTGATCCTCTTCCCAGATCTCCGGGTCGATGTAAATGACACCCGAGCCATCGCCTTGACCACCACCGGGATCCTCTGAGCCTCCGTCACTTTGATTGTCTGGCGAATCTCCGCTTCCAGAACCTGAAAACATATCAACGCTCCACACCATAGTACCGCCGAAACAGCGGCTACTTGCCCACTTCTTCTTCATATAAATGGTGTCTTCGTTATCGTATCCGATCCACTGGTTGCCAAACTTGAGCTCCATCATCATGTCTTTGGGGAGAAGCTTTGGACTAATGCCAGGCTCATCCTTGACCATCCTCTCAATCTCCTCTAGGGACATGACACCGCCAAAGTTGGTGCAGGGAGCCGGTCGACTGGTGCCCGACCATTTGCACCCGACACCATTGCAGTTCGAATCAGCGGCGGTATAGCCACGAGCATAGTAAGCAAGACCCATGTTGACCTTTGCAGGGTCGACGCCGGCGTAGTATAATGGCAGTGACCAGTTTGCAATCTCAGGGATGTTTGTGTGGCCCAGGATGACGCGTCCAACCTGCTTGACGTCCTGATCCCACGGCCCATGCAGATCATATGTCATGATTCCCATGTAGTCAACGTATTGCTCTATCTCCTTCGGCTTGAACCATCGTAAGTACCAGTAGCTCGTGGGAATAGCGATACTGATTCCATACTTGGACCCGAATGCAGCGCGCATGTCCTTGAGGAGTGAGACGTAGTTGTCTGTATCCTCCTTGCGGCCACCTCGATCAGGGGCTCCCGGGCTTTGGTGATCTAGTTAGCAGGTGGCTCATGAGTCGATTGATAGAAAAAAAGTATAACTTACTACTCCCAGTCAAGATCCACGCCCTGAAAGCCATGTTCATCGAGGAAACTGGCTAAAGACTTGATAAACCGTGCCCTACGCGCAGGGCTGGCCGACACGTCACTAAAGGTAGTCCTCGTTGGTCCAGGGTCGTTGAAAGTCCAGCCTCCGATGGCTATCCAAGTCTCGAGTCCCTTCTTCTTTAGGCCCGTGAACTCCTTGTAGAGCTTCACGTCGTCTTCGTGCCACGGCTTCACAGCAAACGTATCTGGATCGATAGTAGCAAACGCGCCGTACAAGTGGGTGAAGCCTTCAGTGCGGATTTGCTTGGGCGTGATGCGGTTGCACTGCCGTTCGCGCACATTGGCAAACTGGTAGTAGCCAATGCTCCTCGCGAAGGCTGATCGTCCGGCACATGATGGCGGCTCGATCTTGGTGCAACTCCCAAAGCCCTTCTGGCAAGAATTGTCTGCGTTGCCATCTCGACAGAAGTCGTCCTCGACGCCACAGTAGCCATAAGCACTGCAGCATACGTTGAGTGGACATTTGACCTTGCCGCCCAGACTGTCTTTACCACAAGCGGCCGTGGCATCACAGTTGGAAACGCAGACCTTGGAGCCGCAGACTTCTTCTCCGTAGCCGCATTGTCCCTTCTTGTTGCAACAGCTGCCATCAGGACAGGGTGTCACAAAGTCGCACTGCCGCTTCGATTGGCGACGGTGCATCCATCCAGACGTGTCTGCAGCCCTCGGAGTCAGTGCCCTACTGTCTTCAACTTCTATAGTAAAGCTTTCGTTCCCGTCACTCGCCTTGACAGCGCGCACGATATACGGTTCTTCAGCCGGCTTGTCTTCTTTCTGTTCTTCCACAAAGTCTTGAGCAATTTCAAGAATGGGTAATGGTGGACCCTGGGGCAGATCCTCGTATGCTTGACGAGCCGGGTTGGTGCCGTTCCCTGAAGCATTCAGCCAGTCGGTGCTGAGTACGGTACCGTTCTCTTTGTCACGGCTCTGCATCTGTCCCATCGACCGCTTCAGGTTACCTTGCTCAAGGTCTACTGCCGAGCCGTTTCCCACAAGGTGTCGATCCCATGACCTGCGCAGAATCTTGTACTATAGAATCGAGTCATCAGCTGTCTCCCCTCACCATATCACACAACGGCTTCATCCTTACCTCATCTTTGAATACGGGCTCATGTCTCACTTCCGCCGTGCCGTTGTTGTAAAACGAATGAATGATTCGGACGATACTCTCCTCAATATCACGTCCCTCGATTGAACGTTTTTGATATCCGGAGAACCATTCACTAGCGTCGTCATACCACTCGACAGACACAGCGGCAAGCCCTTTGTCCGGCTGAAATTGCGTTTTGAAATGATATCTCCAAACGCCCATGGTGGTTGCTTTCGTGGCCGGCGGCGAAGGTTTGTGTAGTACATATTCTCTCAAAGCAGACAAAGCATTACTCTGGAAGTCCTGCTCAGATGAAACAAAGGCCGTGCCAGGAACCAATCCTGTCGACGAACCACATGCTGCGTTCTGTGGGGTGCAGTATGATCTCGCTCCGCCACCTCCTTCAACAGAACTGCAGAGGCGAATGTTTCAGTTTCAGACTCATGGTATGGGTTTTGATAGGGGGTCTCATACGAGGCGAAGGGAAACTCATCGCAAGTCCACATCATACCGGAAAACTGGCCTGCTGCATTGGCGATTCTGTTGTAACCTGAGTCGCCCATGACGAGATTATTCGGGTTCCATCTGGCAGGCGGGAAAGAGCCGTCTCCCAATATAGCTCCAGCAGGGACAGTGCTATTGGTGATTAACAAAACTTATTTTCACTCGTGGCTTGAAGAAGAACTTACTCTGGCTGATTGGACTCTGGACAGTTATGGTGGTTTTTCCAGTTTGACGCACAAGCCTTGCCTCTTCGCTTAACACTGTTATCGTCCCTATCAAAATGCAACAGCAGATGTGACCTGGCGCCCAGGATAGTATGATGACCTGTGACAGTGGCGGCAGGTGCTGCATGAACGGTGGTTGCTAGAGGGTATTGTTGGTGAACATTTTCGCATAATGCTGGCACCTTAGCGCAATTGTATACCAATGTGGGTATTCCATGTTGATTCTGCGAAACTGTAGTCCCCAGGTGGACAGAGACACCGTTAACAACGGATACTTGTGCTTGAACCAATGATA
Organism: Fusarium sp. MBC 119; assembly: GCA_030411635.1. Lineage (NCBI taxonomy): Eukaryota > Fungi > Ascomycota > Sordariomycetes > Hypocreales > Nectriaceae > Fusarium > Fusarium sp. MBC 119. The sequence continues at coordinate 6,085 of JAPERM010000039.1, read as the reverse complement.
GCGAAAGCGACAACAGCAAGACTGGACTAGCAAAGAGAGGAAACATTTTAATCTCTATTCCGAGACCATAATCAACAGTATAAGCTGATCAAAAAAGTCGTGAGATGATATTGCATGGCTTAAGAGGGGACATGTCTCTCTTATTTTCTACTTATCAATCATGCTCCTATCCATTTATCATACCACGGCTAAGGAACGTAGCTTCCAAAAAGTGACTTCAGTCTCAAGTTGAGGTCCTGCCTGTATCGTGCACAAAATCGCGCAAGGCTGTTATTAGCCGATATTGGATGTTGGTTCATGACAATATTGGGAAGGTGATATTACAGGGCCAGGTTGTTGCAGTTATGCTGCCAAGCCAACAGCACCTCGCATTGCACCAGAAACTATGACGAGAACGAACGTTGACTTTTCAAAAGGACCTCGTATGATACTCCCTTATGACCAGAAACAATTTTAATGCCTGAAAAAAAAAAAAGGGATAGTTCTCGTGCTCCCCCTCGATTTGCCCTGTAAAATCTTTTGTCTTGCCAATTGTCAATCTAAACAATCCTGAGCATTTTCAATCAACACTTTAGCCATGCAGCTTGCAACACACCTGGCCGGCTTTCTTCTCGTCGCCCAATACGCGACTTGTTTATCTGTCACGGAAAGCCTTGACCTTTCACACTTTTTGCATCGTTCGGTTGACACCCTCCTACCGAATGATAAAGCAGTGGATTGTCGCCAGAAGTTCAAGACCGACGTTTGGACGGGATGCGACGATGTCCTTGCCCAATTCCAACTGACGCTGAAAGAATTCATGCTTGCGAACCCCACCATCGGGGATGCATGTGATGGTTTCGTGCCTGGGGAGACCTACTGTGTTGGTTAGTATGGGCCGCCAGGAGTTTAATCTCTAACAATATTGACATGCGTTTGCCTCAAGCTTTCAATGTACCGCGTAACGTCACTGAAGATGGTAATTGTGGTGAGAAGATCAACTTCTCCAAGACGTGCGTCGGAAGTGACTTCGGCGACTGCTGTGGGCTCGAGGGAAAGTAAGCTGATGTTCCCCGTTCTTATTTGGGTGCTGCTCTAACTTGATAGGTGTGGCTCCGGTGAGGAGTTCTGTGGCGACAACTGTCAAGACGGCAACTGTTCGGGCGGTACAGTAACGACTTCATCCCTCACAGCGAAACCATCGGCGACAAAGGCGCCGCTCTCCATCTCTACAAATGGGGATTGTGCCTACAATAGCGGCTTTACATGCAAAGGCTCTAGATTCGGCGACTGCTGCTCGGCTGCCGGCTACTGCGGAGACGATGAGTATCATTGTGATAAATATCTAGGCTGGTAAGTTGACAACATTTCCCAATAGGATGTTTTTCTAATATAGTCTTTTCTACAATCAGTCAACCAGATTTCGGAAAGTGTACTTAGGAAATGATGTCATCCCTTCTATCCCTGCTGCATCGCTAAGACAACAAAAATTAGTATGGAGATCAGATGGAAACTACGTATGGAGCCGCAGTGGAATTTTCTCGAGGATAACCTTCATTAATTGAAGTCTGTATTCTCAATACGTCACAATTTTATACTGCTTTTCTTAAACGTTCTTCATATCATGAACAACAAACTGTTATCGCCTCTCAAATCGCCGCCGTAATACATGTCGGATACGGTTTAGACATTCTTTCCTCTTTCAAACAGGAATCACATGTGTCCGTTTAATTGATGGAACATTTCGTTCCTGCATCCCCATTCCACCTGTTGGTGGTCTGATATTAATATGCCTGCAAATGTACCTGCCCCCTGGTTTTTGTAAAGGATGTTGGTTGAGTGAACAACATCTACCCCTGTTCCCAAAGTGCCAAGGTGGCGCATGACGTCTATTTAAGATGCTTACTGGTCCCGGCCCGAACCGACTTTGGACTTCTCGCTTATCCTTTTATCCTAACCCTCGCTTCCATCCACATCCGTGCGCATGCTCATTTCTTTTCCCATGGCTGTCAAAATTAGCGCTCTCCCCACCGAAGTCCTCAGCAAGGTGATCGACTATGCTGGCGAGGACTCCAGGGATGCTGTTATCTCTTGCTTGTTGGTCAATCAACTGTGGCGAGATACTTCCCTGCCAATACTTTATCGCGGCTTGGTATTGTCCTGTGGCCAATCGCTAGATCGCTTCATAGCATGCCACAATCAGCAAGCTCTCACCCTAACACAATCTTTTACCCTGTACCTCAACCATGACGATCAGTCAGATCAACTAGACAAAGCCAAATGGGACAAAGCGGAACTACTAATCCCGCAATTGGCAAATGTTATCCCGTCTATGACTAATCTCAAATCATTCTCCCTTATACGACATCATCGAACTATGAGAAACCCTCTCAACCCCTGGTCAGAAGCTCAACTCTACAAGACTACGAGATCAACCATTTCATCCTTACTCGAAAGCCTTCCTGAAAGTTGCATTAGCCTGGAACTTGCGGTGGGAGATACAAATGGTAACAACCCCGACCCGGACCCCACGCATCTGTGCGAGGATCTGCGACGCCTGTTGCCACGTTTGCAGCACGTTCACATCAATTTGCGCCCTGTATGCGATGCAATGCTAGGCACGTGGGACAAAGACAAGGTCTTCCATCCTATCAACCTACCGCACCTACGGAGTCTCCACTTGGTGTGCATTGAAAATAATGAGTGGGCAGATTTGCATCAGCCTCGGCCTTTATCAACCTGGCACTCGTTGGTCCATGGGTTACAGCAGGTTGCTACGCTACCGGAGACATCATCTCCCGCCAAGATTACAGTTTTGGGAGTCTCGCCATCAGGTGGCGAGTTAGACAGCTCCATATATCAGACTTTCCTGCGTTGCAACGTAGGAAAACAGGCCCGTGACACCAAAACATGGGCATTCCCAGTGACATGGCTGGCGGGCCTCAATCACACTCCGGCTCACTATATCCGGATGAGAAACGGGGAGGCATTTGTAGTCCTGGATAAAAGAGACTATATCGGTATAGCTGGGGGGCGGCCCTGGAGAACGCTAACTACAGGCGCAAGATTACCTACAGCTTGGACATGCGGCAAGGCATTGATGCCAGACCATGGCATATTCGAACACGCAGAGTGGTCTAAAATTTACCCCAAAAAGCAGCCTATGCTGATTCGTAATGAAAAGTTAGCTGGACAATGTCTTATTGGTGCCGAGGAACGCGAGGGCTATCAGAAGACAGCAAGTTTGGTGGAACAAACACCGGAAGGCTTTGTTCGGTATGGTGGACCTGTGTGGCGGAATTGGCAGCTGTACAGAGAAGATGAGGAAGGCCCAGAAGACTGGAACCCTGATGCACCAAACCCACAAGTGGGCTAAGCCATATCTAGGTATTCAATATACTTTGCCCAACTTGTTTGCAAAAAGTGGCGGAATTCTGCGGATGAGTCCACACTCCGGATAATTGATTCCTCTAATAAGCGACGTTACCTCCAAACCCATGCTTGGTGCCTGCAGTTTCCCCTGCAGGCGTGCCGTAGTCTCGCATTGAAGTAAGCAGATCGTTTTCAGAACCAACACAGGTTACCATTCGACCATGAAGAAATTTTCAACTGCCATGTGTTGAAGACACGGATCTGCAACATACCGTACTGCGGCTAAAAGGCATCGCCAGATGGGAGCTAACACTAAGTTGATCTAGGCAGGACGAACAGTGTACTAGTACTTGGATCAATAGGAAGATACATCAGGTCATGACCTGATGCCAGCACAAGATATACACCAGCGTAACTATAATAGTCATGTCTTTTCTGCTGCCATGGAAGCGTTCAACCACTCATTATTGATCCTTTCTTTTGGTTGATCACTTCATCATGGCCAAGCTGAATTGGGCTCTAGGCCCTTTGGCTGTTGTTTCACTTTTCTTTGTAGCCCAAGAAGCAACTGCAAAAACAATCCCCCGCCAGTTCAAAAATGAAACCGCCCCTAAGGAACAGCCGGTCAAGCTGATGGGCCTATCGCCCAAGTATCCAACGCATCAAGATACTTCAAAGTACTGCAGCTACTGGTACGACAATGATGGCTCAATCCCTTGCCAAGACATACTCGAACCATACCTGATTACTATGGTCGACTTACTTCGCTGGGTATGTTGATGCAACTCTTTTCACGACTACAATACTGATATCTCAGAACCCTGGGCTTGGCCCTGGGTGTAGCAACTTCCTCAGTGGCTGGTCTTACTGTGTCGAGGCTATTGACGAGCCAGTCGTCACAAACGGCCCAACTAAGACATCACCTGGTGGAAGCAGTCCTACCAAGGGCATCCAGACCCCCACCCCAACGCAACCAGACATGGTGAACAACTGCGACGCCTTTGACTTTGTCGAGAAGGGCATGTCGTGTGCCGACGTCCTTTCCAAGAACGGCATCACGCTGAAGCAACTCGCGACTTGGAACCCTTCCGTTAAGGATGACTGCACCGGCTTGTGGTCCAGTGTCTGGGTCTGCGTTAGTGTCGTGGGAAATGATAAGGGAAGTACTACTCTGAAGCCAACCACTACAACTACCTCGAAGACAAGTCCTACCAATGGCGTCGAGACACCATCACCAACACAACCAGATATGGTCAAGAACTGCGACAAGTTCGATTTCGTTCAAAAGGGACAAAACTGTGACGTTCTCGCCAAAGCCAACGGAATCACTGCTGCAGATATTTATAAATGGAACCCATCCGTTAATGCAGACTGTGGAGGCCTCTGGGCTAATGTCTGGATCTGCGTATCGGTCATTGGACATACACCGTCACCAACCAAGCCTACGCCTACCAATGGAATCGAGACCCCGTCTCCTATTCAGGGAGGCATGGTCAAAAACTGCGTCAAATTTCATCTTGTTAAAACGACGACAACTTGCAACTCGATTGAGAATTACTACAAGTTGCCCCTAGCCAAGTTCCTTGAGTGGAACCCTGACGTTGGCAAAAACTGTCAGTCTCTGTTAGCAGAATATTGGGTTTGCGTCATGACAGACGACTACAAGCCTGCGCCGTCGCCGACATCACCGAGCAACGGGATTGAGACGCCCTCGCCAATCCAGGATGGTATACACAAGAATTGCAACAAGTTTCACCAGGTACAAAAGACAACAACATGTGCCTCAATTAATAACTACTATAACCTGCCTTTGAAGGACTTTTACTCTTGGAACCCCAGCGTGGGCACCAACTGTCAATCTCTCCTAGTCGATTACTGGGTCTGCGTCTCGATTGTTGGCTGGAGCCCTCCTAAGCCATCCCCTACCACACCTAGTAACGGTATCACAACACCATCACCAATCCAAGCAGGAATGGTCACAAACTGCAATAAATTCCACGAGGTCAAGAAGACAACTACATGTGCCTCTATCCAAGACTATTACAAGATCACCATGGAGCAGCTAGCCAAATGGAACCCTAAAGTGGGCTCGTCGTGCAATGCTCTACTAGTTGGTTACAACGTATGTGTTGGAGTTATTGGACAGACGCCCACCCAGCCTCCTAAGCAAGACCCAACCCCCACACCTTTCATACCGGGGATGATCAAGAATTGTAAAAAGTTCCACATGGTGAAAGCAACTACAACTTGCGACTCTATTCAGAAGTACTACAAGATCACAATGGCTCAGATTGCGAAGTGGAACCCCACGGTTGGTGCGAAATGTACAGGTTTGTGGAAGGATTATTGGGTTTGCGTAGAGGCTTAGGATTTAAGGCGGTACTTGGAAGTATGGGATTATAATAGAATAAGAAAATTGTTCAAACATCATCTATTAAATGTCGACAAGGAGTGACTCTGCCTATAAACGTGATTGAAAGCCGGCATGTGAAAAGAAGCAAATCTCTCCACCACAATCACTCAACACTTTCCTTAGGCATACTTACCGATCTCGGCTTGTGAGTAGCCCATCTACACCCAGTCTCTTGCGTCTTCCTGCTAACCACTGGCTTTGCTCGACTAGTGCGGCTGCGGGCGTGAATTTTACAGCGCAGTAAGCCCTGGCAAGGCCCTAATAATATAAAAATCCAATAGAGAGCTGCTAGGCACCCTAATACTAGATATAATAATAAGA
>JAPERM010000038.1:0-110238 GCA_030411635.1 Fusarium sp. MBC 119 | reverse complement strand
CGTATATGACTTCTTCTTCTGAATATAAAAGCCTGCTCTTCCTCCCTTGGGGCAATCCAGCTCAACAACAAAGATCACACCAAAGTCAAGATGGCGACTCCGTCAATTCGAACCGTTGTCGGCAACCAAGCCCATCAGGAAGCCCACAATTACATCCACAACTTCCCTCTCGTATATAACAACTTCACGCCTCTCGCCAAGATCAACATCTTCAACCAAGAAAGCTATATAGCCTTCAACCCAAGGAGCGATATGCCTCAGCCTGATCTCAACGATAATGGCATAGACGACCTAGATGACCTAGTCTGCGTAAGGCTAGCCCTCTTCGGCTGCGATGCCCTCGTCAGCACCTCGGAAAACAAACGGGGCTTTCTGGCCATCAAGCAATTTGCCCGCCACGAGAGAAAGGAGCTGAAGAAGCTAGAGAGGGGGTTAGGCCAGATACATGACCTAAATTACGCGTCTTGCGTTACTTCTGCGAAATGTCTTGGTATGGAAAATCTTACTTGGCTGGACCAGATTGATTCCCGCCGTGCGGTAAGATGAGGTGGCAGCTTTAGCTAGCTGCTCTGGTCCGTAAAGGAAGGAGATTCGAGGTGGGGTTGCCGTAAGAGTAAAACTGAAAGCATCGAGACATAGGCTCAAGTCTGCAGCTTGGCTTTATTTCTTTTCTCTGTTGTCCTTGTCCTCTCGTGTCGCGCACGTGCATCTTACGTTCTTATATACCTTGCCCCTAAGTCCGACTTGATTAGCGCGCCCCTGGGCCTGCGGTTACAGTCAGGATCACCTGGGTCTTCTTTGATGCTCCAGGTTTACCTGAATTCGAGATTTATGTTCATGAATTTGTTTACTATGCCAAAGCGCAAAGTAGATCAGTTCTCTTGAAATTGTGACCTGGAACTATCTTGAGGTACTTAGTACTATACTGCCACTTAAGCGAGTACGTCCTAATGGACCAGGGCTTCGACAACGAAATTGACGGTCTGCCCTATAGTTACTCGCCCGCAACAGTACAAAGTTCATCGGCCGAAGGGTTGTCCTGTACCAGCTCTATGCAAGAGCCTCTGCTCGGTACGCTGGTGCACATGGAGACTCAACAAGAATCGCCAACAGGCGAACCAGAGTACCTTGCAAGTACAAAAGGGCAGCTGAGAACCACAGAGTTAAAGGCGCGGCTGTTGGCGCTGAGTCCAAGGAATCATACGCCAAGCTCCTCTACCGAGCTCTCATAGCGCTCCGGATCGTGCCATGACTTTACAAGAGATTTATTAGTGGTTTCGTGAAAACACTAACAAGGATATTAAGGAGGATAAAACAGAAAAGAGACCAGGTAAAATGCCGAAGGCTGGCAGAATAGCATCCGCCACAACCTGAGTATGAACAAGGTACGTCGGAGGAAAAATGCCTGGAACGATGCATTCCCCGGACTTTCCTTCCTAGATCTCGCTTCCATGGCTCCCCTACAGCTCCCGGGTGTATCGTGGGGCATGAGCGTATGTACATGAACCAACGTCTTCGGAGACTTGGACGAATCATGCTGGAAAAGTTTCCGCTAAGCGTCCACCTCAAGACTGACAGTGGATGTTGCTCGCAGGCCTTTGTTAAACGAGAATACAAGGAGACACCAGACTCGGCACTAGACACATCAAAGCAAGTTCCGACAAAAGCGGGTGATGCCAAAAAGCCGACATAATGGATGTTTGAGGATTGGGCTGTCCGGAATGGAGTACAGAGCACAACAAAATACCGAGCCAAGGACACGACACGTCGAGCAATAGGATTCAAAGTTCACCACCACCCATACGACCACGGGTATCTGCGGCATAACAGCTCGATATTTGCCAAAGGAACTCCTAGTCAAAAGGGAGATTGCTCAACGAACAAGTCGAGATTGCGCGGCCGCCATTGCGCCTATGAAACGAACATACCACCAACGTCCCACCATATCATGGCTCACCCGCATCCCATTCGGCGAACGATAACGATGCCTGGAATGTACCAGTCACAGCAGGCCTACGAGGACATGATGATGCCACGGATTGAGAGACTCCCACAGACGGCTATCAAGCAAGAGAACTACTCGCCCATGACACCCGAATCGAGTAGACACGACGGGTTTGGTTTCACGCTTCCAGAGCCGAACCTAATACAAGCGCATGCAGCCAGCTCTAGCGCCAGCAAAAACCGCGGTACTACCGCGTATGCGCTCCCTCGTGGCACCCAGAGCATGTACGTTAGATCATCTCCGTGTAGATTCCCGTATGGCGTGGCCGACGTCACAGGCGTCTATCAAGACGACGGCGGTTACCATCCTGCTAGCGGCGGAGTCAGCGATCGCCTTGTGGGGATCTGCCCTGACACGGTCTACAACTGGAATAGTCAGGGACTCTGAATGCTCCGCCTGGCAGGCCTTAGTTCATCCGCCACAAGGTCACATTGAATGTATCGTTGGCGGTCAACCCGAAAAGGACGGACGAAGAGAGTTACAGAAGTGGCCATTGGCATTAAAAACACGACCCGATATGATAAAAAGAGAAACTAAAAAGCATGGGCGGGTAGAGAAAACAAAACACAGGTTCCGCGACACGGATACAGCAATCAGCTTCCCGCAGAAATCGCGTGCGAAAAGCCGACGTGCTCAGATGGCTTTAAAGAAAAGCCACTCGACGGTTTTCATCACGGCAGGCCGGCCGTGAGTTGGCCGCAGTTCCAAAGGAGAACGATAAGATGTAGCAGACACGATGTAGCATTATTAGTTCGTGGAAGATATTGAGGAGGAATGAAGAGCGAAACTTCTTCCTCCGAAGTGTCTTAATGTCTGCTTAAACCATTATAATTAGTCCAGTCTCTATCTTCTGGTAACCTTATCATGTGATGGCTGTCAACACTCTTCCTTCTTACTTGATGCCTGCTTCAGATTTCGTGGTAGTTCATGCATTTTTCAGGGGTAGGTAGGGTAGACAAGGGTAAGGCCGCACGCAGGTCGATATTCCTCAGGGACCCACGCCAGATACATCAGTCGCCAAAAACCACATTCCAGGTTGGTCAACCCGAAGAACTGCACTTCAGGCGCTGTGGATGCACATGAATCGGTTGTTTTATTGGATCGGCATCATATCCCAGGCAGTGTGTACTTGGGAAATCGCATGTCGGATGAAGGGAGAGGCAATTAAACCAAAGTCTTTTCTCTACCTAAATGAGAACACACAATTGGCTGCGCCATGTTTATGTGACCTATCCACTATAGCCTCGAACAACCAACAAGTCTCTCAAGCTCGGCAACCTTGGAAGCTGTTGGTCCTCAAACAAATAGAGGTGGTATGGATGTTCCATCGACCAATCGGAACATGTATGCCGGTACCACTTGTGTTTGTCTCATAGCACAAGCCTTGTTTGTCTCGGTCAAGCCAAACATGCCAAAATGTCCGTTGGAAACTTCTCGTAAATCAGTCAGTTCCTTCCTGGAAATAAGCTGGCCTCGTCACCTTTGACCAAGCCCCATCAAAACGTGAGAAGATTCAAATCTGCCAATGCCAAACAGTAGTCAAGAAAAGAGAAAACGAGGCTGCTTACTCAAAGTTGCGGTCCCCACTTGACTGACCTAGAGCTTTCCAGATTCTCAACATAACGGGGCATTGTCCCTTAGTCTTGTGACTTGCAGCGCCGCCACACGGTGGAGCCTATAGCAGCGACAGGACGAATGACGAGCAAGTAAAGGGTGGGACAACGTGTAATCAGTTGGCGCTAGCCCCGTTCCTTACAACCAACACCAGCAGGGGTATCGGGGCATTCCTCTGCGATTATCCTTTTCTTTTTACCTGAGACGAGGTGTGGGTGAAACAAACAGGGCTTTTGGTCTTTCCTACAGCAAAAGTCGTAGAAGCAACGGTCGTGGTAGGTTGCCGCCTGTTGAACACATCCGAGACGTCCAACCATAAGGCAGCATAACCGAGCCATTACATCTTTGTCCCAATTTGTGAAAAAGTGTGGTAGATTGTGCGTGGTTGGAAATATGCTTGGTTGGAAACACTGCCCCTAGCTTTTCCGTTGTGGCTGACAATCATCAGAGGTATTTATATCGCCGAGCTACGGGCTTCGATCTCCTTTCGTAAGGTATTACGAGACTCCAGTAAGGAGTTGCACTACGGATGGAAACCAAAAGAACCTTACCTGCAAGACTCACATCTCCATCAGCGTCTAAATCTGTTCCTACACGACAGGTTCCAATATTCCTTTCTCCAAGTTCCACGCAATATCTACTGTCTTGAGATACTCGACCTCAGAGTGTCTACGCCACCATCGTTCGACGTTACAGATCTTCGACCTCCCTGTTAACGGGTCGACCACCAAATAGTCAACTCCATTGCTCATTATGTTGAACATTGCCGCTACCGAGACTATCCATGATGACGCGAGTCGTAACAGTGGCAGTCAACCCAAACTCACGGGTGGCATTGAGCTCAAGCTTATAGTACGACAACAACCGCGTGCTGCTGCTCAATCAAAAGGCCCACAAGACAAGGAAGGGGTTGCAATTGACCCCTTCCCTGTCGTTGAACTCGCCTTTGGTGGTTTCGACGAGGCCTGGCAGGACTGCAGTCAAAGCCTGGACCCGTACCAGTACATCGTGCACTGTTCGATAGTTGAAGATAAAGACGCAGGAAAAGCATCATATGCGCCCAATTTTCGACAGCCTCAACTCCACGGCTCGTTATCCCGGAATCCACTTAAACGCAAAGATGAACTCGGCCAATTCGGCTACTTCTGTTACTTTCCGGGTGTATTTTGCCAAACACCTGGACTCTTTCGACTCAAATTCATCTTGGGTAGAATGGACCGGACGAGCCCTGGGGAAACAGGATTCTTCTTGGCTTTAAGTACCGTCTACAGCGAACGTTTTGATGTCTATACGACCGAGGCTTTTCCAGGAACGCAAGAAACTACAGGTTTGACCAAATGCTTGGTAAATCAAGAACAAAATCCCTTGTAGTGGGAAAGGTTATGAGTAGTTGCAGAGACTGGAGTGGCGATCGGGGTTCTTGGGTGAGAGGTGTCAAAGACTGGAAAAGCAGCCAATTGAAGACCATAGTCGTGGTACACGGACAGCCAAAAGTGGTTGGGGTGGGGAACTGGAGGAGAGATCGCGTTTCCCTCTTCTATAGAGATTCTAGCACTTCGGTGCACCGTCAATTTAATCATCTCCGCCAATGAACCCTCCTTACTAAGTGGTTGTTGGCCCGGTGGTTATGTTCGCGTAGCTTGCAATCGAGTTGTTGCGCCAGGGTAGTGGATGGATGGGATGTGACTGCGTCCCAGTATTTTTTATGTTCATACAATGAGCGCCTTCGCCGCATCTAAGTGAGAAAATTACCGCGTGCTGGCGATGGCGCATGTTGGCCTATTCTCGTCGTGCCCCTTACTTTCCCTTGCATTACCAAATGGATACCAATGACCCATACGTCTTGTCACGCAAAGAAATAAATGCACCTGGATCCTCGCTTCGTTCGCTACCGCCGGTGTGTGTGTGTGTGTGTGTGTGTGTGTGTGTGTGTGTGTTCATGACCGACGTTATGACTGGCAACTTCTTCGGCCACCTAGGCAATATCAACATACGATACAAGGCATCATTCTACGATCCCAACAGCAGCTCCTCGACATAGAATAACCACCACCATCGAACTTGTTCCTTACTATAGAACATGCGACTGTATCTACACTCTGCTAGCCAAACTCACTGATGAATGGTTCGCAGGCCGGCCTGTGCCAACATTGTGGTAACGGACTCAACATCTCTAGATGGTGTATCATACGGATACATCCAAGGTGATGTACAAAAGCTTATGCAAACTATAGAATGGGATTGTCGCATGATAGAGCGCACTTCCTCTGCCAGATCAGAAAGACTCACATTATACGCGCTGTGCTGACCCAAGATCTTGGCCTTGCTTCCGTAACTGCTTCGAATGCCATCAACTCTGCCCATGCCGCTCGGTCACTCGGATGTGCAGCATCGGCTAGTCTTCAGGGCCTGTGGCACTTGCGTCTTCATTACCTTAAAACTGTAGAGCTACGCGGTTCAGCTCGTTCCACCTGCATCGGATTGCAGGGGAGAAGAATTCTTGTAAGTGCTTCACTCTTTAAAGGAGGACTCCCCAGCCCTCTTTCCTCTTTTTTTACATATTGATTCCCCTTGCGGAAAGTCCAGACACAAACACAAGTTGCCATCTACTCGTTCTCCCATCCTTTCGTCTTTCTTCGCTTCTTCCTTTGTATCAATACCGAGAGGTCAATTTGCAGTCCGACATGGCCGAAGACTTCGACACAATCACCATATTAGATCTCCCTGTCTAACCCAGCCACCATGGCAATTTTCCTCATGTTACTCAGCGGGCAAATCTGACGCTTTCCTTGTCGGAAGTGAATAGTCTTATCAACTCTGAATTTAAGCACACGCAGTAATGGAACGATTTTCCCGAAAACGCCACCAAGAAAAATGATTTTGAGTCTATCACGAATGAGCAGCTACTAATGAACTCATTGGTATCACCAGACTTCTGCTATACGTGGGAATCTTCCCATGACACGTCCATCAATTTGACTTCTGTGTCGTAGATGGACAGCTCCTTTGACTTTGATCACTGTACACCTCCATATACTTGGGTTTCAATCAGAAATAGCCCAATGCCGGACCTCTTCTTGGATCAAGACCCAACAGACGCCAATGTTCCCAACCAGGACCAGCAGACTCAGCCCTCGGGCTGTTATCCGAATGATCCTGATACACCCAACAAGCATCAGTCCAAATTGGCAGAATTCAATGCTCACGAGGAGTTTACAAAACTCCAGGAAGCAGAAGAAGAAAAACCACAAAAGGGGCACATCAAGCACATCCATTCGCGATCCGATTTCGTCCAAGGACGCAGATACAAGTGCGACTATCCCGGCTGTAGTAAAGCATTCCGGCGCATGGAGCATGTCAAGCGCCACAAGCAAACGGAAGATGTACACTCTTCCATCTTCAATAGATAAAGTCGCTAATGTACACAGCTTCCACTCCGAAAGACCCAATCGCTTTCGATGCGAGTTCTGCGGCAAAGATCACTTCAATCGCAAGGACAACCTGGATAGCAATCGCAAGCTGCATACGAGACAGAATATCAACAATCCCAGGGTGGCGTTCATTCCCGCTGCAGTTGCTGCGATTGAACAAGAGGAGAGAAGCAAGAAGTGGCGAGCGCCCTAAAGGTCTTAGGCTAAGCGAGTATATCGCAAAAAAGGAAGGTCAGTTTCAGGCAGTGAAGCGAATACAATTCGCCCTAGTACGATTGCCTTTCAGACCTTAGAAGACTTGTGAAAACGGGTGGGAATATTGGCTCTATAGTAGGCCAGAATGCAGGCAAACACTTTCCCGTTGGCCCAACTCTTAGGAGTGGATACCCAACGGCTGTCCTCCATACCGCCCTATGGAAAGGATGGGTTTGAGCATCTCTCGAGTATATTGGTTGTCTCCCAATTGAGATGCTGCCTTAAATAATGAAAGTACGTTATTTCGTATACTCTTTGCATAATTGGATACGACATAACCGGCTGCCCTGGATGTGTCGCCAACGATCAAGTAACATCACCATGTTTGAGCTTAGTAGAGTTATGCCCCGGGTCTACTCACTCGTGTACATTAGTTCTCATTTACAACTCTTAAGAGCAAGACAGTGCTCTGCTAGTGACCTTTCATGAGTGTTTGTGAGGCCTCAGTGTCATGTAAAGGACCGAAGTCACAGCAGCACCGAATCTCTTGCCGAGGGAGTGAAACGTGACAAGTCGAAGCCGTGTGCATACTCTTTACCCATGTCAATCGTCTGGTAGAGGAAGGCATATGACTTGGCAAAGATGAACTGCGTCTTTAACTTCTCGTGCGCCCCTTATGTCTGTTTTCAAGGTGTTAGAGACACAGTAAGACTGGCCGCTGACAGTCTCAAGGCAAATATCTGACCCAATGTTTCCTCCGGCAAGAAATCCCAGAACCAACTGTGAATCTAATCGCTTGCGAGTCTTGGCATTGAGACGCTGAAAACCTTATTTTCAAGGACCATCGAGTCTGTTCCGAGGCCGGGGAGTACAAAATAGATAGTTCTTGTCGCTATGACTGTCAATTTAGCGGTCAGCGCTTGCTGGAGAGTATTGAGGACTCTTGGGTGCTTGATATTGGTAGTATAACCTACGCTTTCATTGATACAGACGTGACGACCTTCCATGGCCACAATGGCCGCCATGGGCTCACAGAACAACAGTCATCCGCCGCTTCACAGCTTTACAAAACTCTCTTGAGAGGTCCCCATGTGACTGCACCTTTTGGGCTCTTACAGAGTGTCATGATTTCCAAATCCTTCGTCAGCAGTGGCCGGCTCAAGAGACAGGAGGGTTAAGACAACGAGCTGTACATGTGAGACGGTTTGACATTTGTAGCACTTGACTTGCTTCGGCTGGCTCGGCTATACTGTCGCCTATATGATACAACCGCACCTTAGTTTAGCAATGCCAAGCCACATGTAGTAGCACCCGTCCGGTAAGGTTGTAGAAAATGAACTAGAAGGAGGAGAGTGAATAGAAAAAGGGGTATTCTTTGAGTTCCTCGGGCTTTGGTGGTATGAATGGGCAATGAGAAGGGGTGCGCGACTTATGTAAGAACAATCTCATGGCGAAAAGGAATCCTCTCTGGCGTGATATGGTAACTTGGGACCGGGAGCCTGCTAGAGGTCTGTCGAATATGTCTAGGACAAGAGCGACCGTGACTCGCCAAGCCAAGAGTAGAGTCAGTGGTTTATAAATTGTCGGCGACAAAAGATGCCAGGGAGTCGTTGAATCTCCAATGTGAAACTCTTGTCATTTAGCTTTCAAGTATTCTCTCTACACGCTGAATGGAGTAGCAGGCACTCTCAACCGTGCCATTTTGGAACCCGTGGCGGTGGTATGGTGCGGTATAGCGCCGACTAGCGCATCGTTATGGCTGGGTTGTCATCGCGGATGGCTGGATACTGATGCGTGATAATCGAGAGCGGCAAAAGTGGTTGTCGTCTTGGGTGCCATGTGGTCAATGTCCGATTCGTTCTCTTCGATAGATGACAAACGGCTGTGCGATCGAGTAAATGACCTACGGCTGTCGGATAGTTGGATTTCCGAAGCCATACCCCCTGCTCTAAAGACGTGGGAAGAGGTAGGTTGGGGGGTGGAAGTCTCGTTAAACAAATTAGTCTTCAAAGTCAAATCATCTGACAATACCAGAGAATTACTCGCAGAGATCTCGGGTCTGCTTCGCGGAGGATGATACTGGGCGTCTGAAGGAGATAGAGGTCGACTCTGGACCTTGGGAGCATTAAAGCTAACGGCAGGAAGATCGAGCTGACTAGCCCAAGCAGAGTTTAGAGGTTCAGCATAGCCCTGCTCGATACAAGTGAGGCATCGTGATGCTAGTTGTTGCTGTCCATGACGGGCCGCCCACTCTGCCCATCTACTGATGATGGTAGCTTGGCGGCCCCAGACTGTGGGTACACAGAGAGAGGCCAGAATTAGCGCCTCCATGAAGTGCTGATGAGACAAATAAGTTTCGACGGCGTGGTGTTGATCGCCCATCGCGATCATCAGCGCGACTGCAACATGCACGTCGCCGGTCTTGAGGAGCCGTTGGATATAGTTCTGACAACGTTTTTTGTATAACGGGCAATCCGCTGTACAACTCAAGGCTAACAACATCCAATGCGACGAAGCCAGGTTTTTGAAGCTTGTTTCCATAATGATAGAGTCGACACGACCAAGCCATCTGGCTAGTAGAATGTGACCAAGGGACCCTTCGGTATGTTTGCTCATCTCGTCCTCCACCAGTTCTTCAACTCCCTTTTCCCACTCGAAAATAGTACGAAGCATTTGACGAAAGAGACCTTCGCTAGTAAGATAGCTGTTTTCTGTCCCTCTTGTGTCCCTTTTGAATGAAGTATTCATCACACGGATTCTGGTATTTTGAAAGAGGTCATGAACTGTGTTCTCGTCAGGGTCAAGGAGAACATTTCGCAAACACAGACACCTGCCCGGGGCTGGAACGGACCTGTGGAAGGGGTACCGGTGACCCTCGGTAAGCATTCCGTGAGATTTAATGTCAGATTGACCTTGTCTCCCGGTCCATTGTCAGCCTGACCATGGTTGACGGTCGATAACTCGGCCAAGACCGCGAAAGAGCCACTAGCGATGATCGGAGATGGGTCTAAGATATTCGGCTCTCGATAGTGGCGAGGGATCGTAAGAGGCTTTAAAGGCGCGGGGGTGGAAGGCTGACCGCTTCGGCTCGGGATGGATATGGATGGAACGTACATCTCGTGACTGTACGCGTAGAGTTCAGGGTTGGTCGAGCGAAGAGGGAGCACCCCGCGATACGCATCACTCTCGGAGGTGATCAGGCACATGGGAATAGATCCAATTTCGGATTCCGATGCCATGGAAGTGGCCGACGTTGCTGGTCCATCGTCAGTATCCTCAGCGACTGCCGCTGAGTGTATAAATGGATTGTATGGATGCTGAACATTGGGAACTGTTAATACCGACGATCCTAGCTCAAGCTGCCGTACTGTATTATTGGGATCAAGGGTAAATAGTGTAGCTGTCGGGCCGAAGATGGCCAGGCCGCAGATAGGATCGACAGCCGGGATGATGCCATGTATGACATTCTTGGTCCTGACGTCCCACAAATGTAGTTGCCTGTGACTCATGTCAATCAACGTCGGAAGCCTCACAGCTAGGCTTCAGTGTAGGGCAAAATGCGACAGAAGTCGGCAAATCCCAAGACTTACGAGTTATAGTACTGAATGATGTGACCCTTCCTGGACCATCCCATCCAGTTGCGTCGTTGGATGGAGGCATTGGCAGTTTCCAATGTGCGAATTACTCTAGCGTACACGGAGCCATCGTGTACTTGTGTTATGCCCAAGACGCGTATGTTTCCGTCACACCTCTGGACAGCAAGTTTATGCGACTCTTGCCGAACCGAGAAAGTATACCATGAGAGATTAACAATGGATGATTGACTCTCAGATGTAATGACGACATGAAGGATCCTGACCTGTTGTTCCAGAGAGACAACGATTAGAGAGCCATCTCTATAGCTATATCCGTATCAGCGACATCTGGAGGGAAGGTGTAGTAAACAAACCCGATAGCAAATGTTGTAGAATCAGGCAAGTGGGCCAACGCAGTCACAGGGCTAATGTTGAATGTTCCATGAAAAGTGTGTCTTTCTGTCGAAGAACTGAAAACGGACAGGTTCCCTTCCGTGTCGCCTACAAATTGTCAGTCTTTGGCTCGGCACAGTCGATCTACAATAGCTTACCAAAAGCGACCTTTCCATCCTTCATGCATGCCGCGGCCGTCAGATGTGTAGGAGAAGTAAACCGCGTGATCTCTTGCCCTGCCATCAAATTCCACACAATCACTGTTTTCTCGGCGTCATAGCTCACAACTGAGGTGTTGCCGCCGGCTTTGTTGTAGATATTGACTGCTAGCAATTTAACCTTGCTGCCGTGTCCAACCAAATTCCACCTGTTATGAGAAGGGGTACTATCACAGCAGATGATACGAGTGCCCTGTGCATAGAGGAAGATCGACTCGGTCGCAGCACATGGAATCAGGTCGTTCAACCGTGTGGTGTCAAGCATCGGAGCGTTGGTAGGCAGCTTTGCCCTAAGTTCGGTAACGCGTTAGGGGGTTGTGGTAGAACGAATACATGGATGGACACCCTTGGGCTTGTTATACTTTGCTGTATACTGCCAGCGTTAGCATAAGTCGTATATCCAAACAATTGAACGGACGGGGTAGATATACAGGGACGTGAGGGCTAAGGGCACAAGATCAACTTGGGAAGAATGAGGAGTGGACAATATGAGAAAGGGAGTTGGGCAGTTACTTTCAAGGCGGAGAGGTTGTAGGAGATCGTAGAAAGCTGGAATTCAGAGTAGATGATCACGGAGATGCAAGACCGAGTAGCTATCTTTCACTTATTACATCGCCCTCAGAACGAACACCATAACCAATTATCGTGTTCGCGACGTGAGGGGGGGATAACAAAATGATAGGCAGGTTGGCCAGGCAGGTACCCAGATTCAATCTCACAAAAAGGATGTTGGATGGTAAATACATAGGCTTGAAGGTAGAACAGATCCCGAGAGAGATGGAAGTAACTTAGTAGTGACCAGTCGTGCATGGCTTACCCGAGCCGCCCCGTTTGTAAGCACCACCCATCATTAGCAAAAGCCAAAATGGCGGAGATGTGCCGAGGTGGGTAAACGAGTGGTTTTCGAGTTTTCCTGCCAGGTCTTAGCTAAATGTACCCTCTTTCTAGACCTTACTAGCTTTGAACCACCGGAGCAACGCTGGAGGTCGACTCGGGGGCAGTGGTGCCCTCAGGGCCAGGGCAAAGATGCAGGGCGGAGGCTGAGGAACGGAGACCGCTACAGGAAATCTATCTGCTATCAAGACTCTGTCTGAAACCAAGAAATAATGAATTTACGGTTTGCTATCTGGCATCACGCGCCAGGAAGAGCCCCAAGCGGGTCGTCGTGCAACATTACGTTCCGTCGATCTTTCAAATGACGCCACTACCTTGGCATGATCGGATCATTGAGCTGAGCTGTCGGGGTCCGTATAAAATAAAATTGCGCGGGTGGATAAGATGTGAATGGTGTGTCATTCGATCTCGAAAGCAAGTAAAACTATACGCAAAGGGGGTGATCGGGGAGACCCATGGTGGGACACTTTGAGAAGCGACGAGATACACAGTCATGTAGATCGAGAACCGATTCACCTGTGACTGACTGGTAGATGCGCTGTCTGAACGACCAGGTTCGCTCGCTTTGCAGGGTCATTGTCTTGAGCTTATTCCTTATCACAAGCATCATTCTGAGCCCCATCGCGTTGCTATGAGAGGCACTACCATGAACGAGGTCGCGACAAGTTGAATCAAACGTCGTGATGGTTCGATGCCGGTGGTTTAGAACACGTACAGATACGTGATACTTGCCAATTGCAAAGGCGGCCCGAGTGACGACGCACGGCAAGTACAAATCCATGAGGGTGATTATGAAGAAGGAAAGTGGCGCGGCTGAGTGTTTGCGTTGATTGGTCGCAATGATGTACCCGCCAGCTGAGTATGAGTCCCAATAACTTCTCAGTCCGTCTGTCTTATGTGAGCTAGCTTTGAGGTCTTTGACATGGGACCACCTCTACAATACCTAGCTTCTTCCGGGATCATCGGTCAACCTCTCCAGTTGCGAAGCATTATGTTTAGCCTTGAAACACATACTAAAGGATAGTTGTAAGCACACCGGTTGGCAGACGGCAGAAAGAATTGAGTTTGGCCTAAGTACCAATGCCATTGTAGACCTAAGGTTCAATCAGTTGACGTCTTGTCGCCTGAATAAACCTATCAAGGATGCGATCGTCATGCGCGACAGAGATTTAATCCATGACCCTGGTTAATGCCCACCGTTAGACTGCATCACGTGTAGCCCCGCCTCATCTCCGTCATCAGAAGATCATCGCCGTTCTTGTACAGTCCTGTCCGCAACAGCTCTGCGGATACACGTAGTTGTCTTCCGACTGTCTCCACGGATTGATACCTTCCTCTCTACTAGTTCGGCTCTAGTCTTCGTGTGCAGCGAACTTAGTAGCCGAGAACGTTCAGCTCGCTACGACAACGTCAGATGAGGAACTACAGTAGTACCCAGTCTGTAGTCTCGAGCTTCCAATCCACACAAATTTCGCAATTCCTTTCCTCCACTTGGAACCAACGGGTTATTTGAGATACCCGAGCCAACGATGGAGGTGGAATGGGGCAATAACTAATTTAAGGTCCTTCTTTCTTGCAGCTATCTTCTTTGTTATCTTAGGTTTCCCAGGGCAGCTCTTGCATCTAAAATACTCTTTTTGCTGAGTTCTTTTATGCTGCTTGAGAGTCACCGCCTTACTCATACTCTGGCTCAGTGCAGGTCCAGAGATGGAGGCTTGATACTCTCGTTTAGGAACGAATGAAGTCCTGCGCAGTGAATCGTTCAAGATAGATGACATATCGCCTCTAGATTTTGACACCCGGACCAGTCTCTGGACCAGACTTGATCCCAAATTCGTTCTCTAGTGGACGGCGTGACCACCGGTATGTTCGAATTGTCTGGGTCGAACAGGGAGGCATATGTGATCATGAGATACGTACTAATTCACTCTCAGAAATGTAAGCTCTCTCCCTCAGCCGTCAGACATGCAAGCATCAAATAAGTGCGTGATTTTGCGTACTCCTCATTCATATAATTTTTGCCAGCGTTGGGTGGCACGCAAACCCAATAGTTATAGAACGGTCACAAAGAGACCGGTGGATAGTGAGGGTGCCGGGTAGCCAGACCGTTGATTGCCTGGGGTTGAGTCAAAAGGAAGACCTGGGATTGAAGCGAGTACTGCTTCTTTGCAAACTTGCCTTTTCATTTCATCTATTATCTCCGAACTCCTATGCACATATAGTGCTCTTGATACAGCAGCAAGGGGTGGATGCCGTTGCAAGATCGTCCAGGTGTTGGAAGTGGATATCTGTTGATCATTTCCCGCAACATCTCTCGCCGCCCGGCAGATGGAATTGTCTCCCGACACAAAACGGACTTGTGATACTGCAGATTAAAGTCTGGGTAAGTGGATATACTGGAGCTCAAAAGCGGCAAGATGAGCCCAGCAGCCACCGTTCTTGGCTAGCCCTAACGGGTTCCAGTGTGCAGGGGGGTACCTTGTCTTCGTGTGGACGCAAGTGTATGGTCGGATCCGCCTCGTCAATTCAATCGAGATGACAACCTGTCCGAATAAGAGAGTTCTTTGCAAAGCTCGAAGGCGGGACCTCATACCGTAATCAAGGTTACAGCGACACTCAGTAGTATATGCCGCCATGAAACGGGCTTTCATAATCTCGCTGGATGAGATGAAGATCGTCGATGTTCAGTTTTGTGGCGCGGAGGAGGGAAGGGGGTCGGCTATGGGTGTCGTGGCCGAGTAGGTATGACTGGTGCTTTCCAGACAAAGGGATAAGAGTTGCCCATGACGTAGGGTCATCGGCATGAATCAGATGTACTAGTTGTTAGATACCGAGAGTTTATCCCCCCAAGCAGCATGGTCGCGATATACGTAAATACTTCACTCTAGGGATGATTCCACTGCACCATTGTCAAGTCCGGCCATTTCCTTTAG
Organism: Fusarium sp. MBC 119; assembly: GCA_030411635.1. Lineage (NCBI taxonomy): Eukaryota > Fungi > Ascomycota > Sordariomycetes > Hypocreales > Nectriaceae > Fusarium > Fusarium sp. MBC 119. Next base: position 94,980 of record JAPERM010000038.1, on the reverse strand, counting down.
GGAATAGCGACCGACACGAGTCATCGGTTCTACTTGATAAGGCGGTCTTGAGACTTTCTGCGTCAGCCTATCAAGTTGCCTATGACCTTCTTGCTACAAATGACATTAGCAGGATAGCGGCACTGTCAGCACTACAAATGGCGAATTTGATATGCTATCGACAAGGGTTCTTATCTACCGCCACTCCTGAATACTCTCATGATAGCTTCACTACGACGGTATATGGTCATCGTCAACACTAGCATCGTAGTGAGGAAGCTTTACCATCCGGGCGACGTTATTGAAATCAGACTTTAACACGCTATCTCAACGATCTTTAAGCTCAGGGCTTTTGGGTGCTTTTTGTGTGTTGGTTCAAACATCATGCTATTCCTACGTTCTCTGTCAGCTTTGTACATCTATTTGACAAGCCTACGCGTTCCAGGAACTTTGAGCGGTGTACCAACTACAACCAAAACGTCAGGACATGCGTTGAGATCCGCGTCAGAGACTCTTCCGATAGCCACCTCGTCCGGGTTGTCATCGTTATACAGCACGAAGGGTGGTCGTAGCTTATCAATCCCGTAGCTTCTTACGTCGTCGTAGGCCTCGCAAAACCGGCAAAGTGAGGTCTCCTGTCCGTTAAAGACCTCCCCATCGAGACGCTCAAGCCTGATACATTTGCTGCAAATAATCTTGCCAAGATTCCCATATGACTGGATTGTGGCTGTCAAGGGGGCTTTGGAACTCAGTGGAACCTGAGTAGCTAATGGCTCCATCGATATGTCGATAGAGTCGATATCCGCGAACAAGCCAGCAGAAGAACTGAACGCAAGGACACCGACCGAAACATAAATGCCAGCGCCACAAGCACAACGAGTTTTGCCTTTTCGCGCAACATAGTGAGAAGTCTATCCATCTAATGACGGTTTTCGGCCGTGGGTTTGTCCTCAGGCTTCGTGAGACCGACCAGAATCCGGCAGAGCGTCCTTTTGAGACCATGATACGGCGCTTCTTCGTAGGTTGGAGAATGTCGGCGACGCCATTAGGGAATTTTCTCGCCAATGATATGGCCATGTAGGACGACGTCTGGAGTTTTCGAGGGTCGGCAGTTCGTATGGTCATTCGTGGATAGCGACGCGTAACGCTGAGCTGAGTTCATACCATGTCGAGCGAGCAAGATGATGTTGACATAATAGGTCAGACTCATGTGCTGTAGAGAGACGGCTCCGCTGCCATGAAATAAAGGTTGGAAGACTAGGGACAGGTCTCGAACCTAAAGTTTTGGCTTAGAGGGCGGTCAAAGGGTTCGGGAAGCAGGGCGGATGGCAGACTTACTTTGCTTGATATCTGCCACATCAAGTGAAGGATATTTCGCGTAACAATTCACTATATGCCGCTCGCGCGCCAGTGTAGAGTACCAAAGACAGCCTAAGAAATAATGCTAAACGAACCGACCCAGCAGAATCACTTTGACTGACAGGGAAGAGAGCCAGGTTCACGTTAAAGTAAAAGAGAGCGGGATACAAAGATCAAAAGAGAACCCAACCGGAAACCCAGGCATTACAGTACTGCGTGCCGTCGAATGGCATGCTCAAAGATAGTGAGTGCGGTCATAGTGGTGGAACTCGTCCCTGGTCCGCAAAAAATCCGAGAGCTGGCCCCGAATAAACACCAACGACGGGGAGAGCTCAGCGTAAGACAAAAGCAAATACAGGAAAGAACAATCAAAAATGAGACAGCCCGTCGTTGCTCCGTCCTCGATCCTACTCGAGAAGGGGAAGGGCTAACTCAACGAGATGTCTTGGCAATTGATGTAACACTATTGAACCAGGCGCCTGCGTGAGTGATGAGCAACTGCGTAACGATCCGATTCGTTGCCCCATTGCTAAAGCTATCTGAGTGATTCCACCGGGGATGTACGATCCATGGACCCCGCGCTCACACCCTTACAGATGGGTTGATAATGTGGATGAGACACTACAATGTGTTGCAGCACGCATTTCGGAGTCCCGCCGTCAGCTCATTTCAAAGAAATGTCTTGGCATACTCGGGTGGGACTGGCCTCTAGCCTCCAATCAAGTACTGTCTTCTGTAAGCCATCCTGGTTGGAGGCCAACAACCAGACGTCGTTGTTCGCTTGTAATTATGATTGTCATCTCTTTCTTTTTTTATTTTGTGAACCGTGTCGTACTCCTCGTCGGCTTGTATTTTAGTGTGATCTTGCTCTTCCCCATGTCTCATACTACACTGTAGATCCTAGCCACGATGTGAAAGCTTCCGTAGATTTCGGAGGCACATCGTTCCCTAACTGCTGCCGCACTAGTGATTTTGACGAGCTACTTGGCAACCACATTGATGGATTGATAAAGGAAAGCGCGGAACAGACTAAGCTGTCTATCAACTCTAACTCATAATTTCAAGCGCCACATTCCAGTCCAATGGCCTAAACCTTGTCGCTGCTTTTCCCATACGTGTTGCATCTCTTTCCGTATACATCAAGACAATCTTTCGAACAGCGTAAAAGCCATCCTGCGGAGTCGTGTCCCCACTATAGTCTTCGAAGTCGATCCGGATCATTCACCAATCTTCATACTATGCACAACTTGATCAATCTGATGCCTTTCGCTCAGATCTCTTGAATCTCTCTTCTCTTGCTTCCTTTTGTTTTGACAAACCTTTTCCGACTTGCAAACCTGATAAGAAGCTATTCGTCACCTCTGTGACGGCACATTCAGGACGGTCAATTTACTTCGATGTCCTGCCTGCGCTCGGAAAGATCGAACACGATGTTTCAGCAGACCGTAATGGACATTGCGCCCAGAATCGTCAGATACTTCAGCTGTTGCGTCTTTGGAAAATCTCGTTATCGGCGCAACAAGAAGTCATCTCACAGTCTCGATAATGATAACATAGCACTAAACACCAAGAGTAGCAGAGGCAGTTCGCGACAAATCTCTATAAGAGACATACAAACTCCCATTTCACCACCCGGCGAACGGGCGTCCGCCACTCGGGCATATTCTTACACAAAAAACGACCTCCGAACCTTCGAAGTTTTGACAGACCATCAAGGAGTATCTTTGAAGCAAACGAAAACATCTGCCACTGACGATTTTCCGGTCTCTACAGTTTCAACGGACCCTGATGCTCACGAAGAGAAGTTACGCATCTGTTTGGCACTTTTCGTCCACTCCCCGGAGCATTGGTGCTCGGGTTTGGGCTTAAGTCAGTCAAATCCAGTTTATCTAGGCGATACACTACTACTGTTCAACCCCCGATTTGTGATGCCAGATTGCATGGGGGTCTTTTGTGACATGGAACCACACATATGGAAGTCACTAGATCATATCAATGAGTTCCGTGCTGTGATACCGGATCCGAAGATGCGAGATACATCCATCGCTTTCGAGGTTGACGGAATCATTTACGAGGATTCTGGTTTGTGGCTCAAAGATATGGTCACAGCAGTGTCGAGACCGCGATCAATTATCCCCGCTGATTTTGGAACCTCGGATGCTTCGGACGATGACGATGACGATGACGATGACGATGGCAAAACCGGCTCAAGATTCTCAGACGAGATTTCAAAAATGCTGAACATGATCCACGAGCAACGGGAATCAATGGAGAAGGCCGATAAAGTCAGTGGCAAAGGTGCGCAATGGCTCAGCAAACAAAACAGGAGGTCTTCCTTGATTGTTACAGCACCGCTGCTGCTACCTTCAAGGCCTTGAAACATGTACACTCGTCTCAGCTTCGTGCTCAGAGGAGAGCAGCTGCCAAATGCATGCTCTTGACAGATGTTTATTTCCAGGTCTTGATACAATGATAGCCAGTTACATGCGCAACGCCGTTGTGGTTTCTAGCGCGTGCTCCAAGTCCCAGCACATTACACCCCAGAGCTCGATTTCTGTTCACCTGGCGGCCTGGCATATCGTATAGCTTAGCTTTCCAAATCAAAATACTATGCGAGATGTTTGACGTGCGTCAGGACCCTGAATTCTCTATCTAGACCTCCATATCCTTGACCTGACTTCCGACACTGCCATTTTCCGCCAAAAGGCACATACAGTGTACGCTATACTCAAGCCATCTGGTATATGCTGTGTCTGGATATGTGCACATGCAGACTCTTTGCGACTCTTCATCGTTCGTACGCCAGCCACAGTGATAGGATTCTTGCATTGACCTTACACATCCTATCTACACGTATTGCCATGTCTATCAGCTACCTCGATTAGAGATTCTCACTTAAAGGCTTTCTGAATTGCAGATCATAAAGCGTAACTGGGCCGTCTCTTCATCTTTACTTCATGATCTCCTGATAGGTCAGTATCTTCAGCTCCTCTTTGCTCAATTTGTCCGTATCCCTGTCGAGGCACAAGACGTCGTCGGGGATCGGGGTTACTGTTGGCTCGTTGTCGGGGTCATGGTATTGCTCGAGGTATGGGTGTTTGAGAGCTTCCTCCGCAGTTATGCGCTTAGTTAGATTTAATTCGAGGAGTTTCTCCAGAAGATCAAGGCCCGCGTCTGGCGTCTTGGGGAACAGGGTTCGTAAAGGCACTTTCTTCTTGAAATGTAACAACCGAATATATTCTCGAGCTCGTCGGGACTTAATTCCATTGTAGTCTTCCACTGTAGGTGTGCCCAATCCATCCAGAATAAGTATCAACTGGTGGTGGTCTACCGACATCGTATCAGCCAGTGAGGTCTCAATCCCGTCCTGCTATGCGCAAACAGCTACTCACAATCTTTGCCAGGAAACAGAAGCTTGCCATTAAGCATCTCAGCGAGAATACAGCCGACCGACCACACATCCATACCCTTGGTATACTCCTTGAAGCTCAATATAACCTCCGGCGCGCGATACCATCGGGTCGCGATGTACTCCGTCATGAAGCCATAATTGCCTTCACGCGAAGCAGCAGATCGCGCGAGGCCAAAGTCACACACCTTGAGATCGCAGTTTACATTAACAGGTAAATTGGCGGCTTTAGGTCTCGATGCAGCACATCAGCCGAGTGCATTGCCTTAAGAGCCCGAAGTGTTTAATAGGTAAAGTACTGACAATAATCGTCAGAAATATATTAAGAACGTATTACTCAGTGCATATCTGTCTCCATTAGCTCCTACACGTATTGCTTGCTAGCTAAGCACCTTTATAACGACGAAGCGTTCACGTTTTAGACCTGTATTAGATAGACTTCGTTGGATGATCGGTAGTCTCGTGGCTTTTGGATGTCGAGAATATTAATGATATTCTCGTGGGTAAAGTATCGCAACAGTTTAATCTCGCGTAGACTCCTGATACAAAACAAGGAGTGATCGAAAGGAGTGATCTTCTTAATCGCGACTCTTTGGCCAGAGGGTAGATGAATGGCAGAACTGGTGAACCCTAAGCATTCATACTATCCCAGAGACTGCAGGAACACGGCATTAGAGTAGCGTAAATACCAGACAAGCCCATAGGCTCCCTCGCCCACTATATCCTGAACTTCATATTGCTCGCTCACGCTAAAAGAAATCTTGCAGGTCCCAGTAAAGCTGGGTAGGTTCGGTTGAGGCGTGTTCGCGGCGGGTGATACATAGCATGGATTGAAGCACGCGCGACCACGAGTGCTTTGTAACCACTACGCACTGGATATGTAGCTGCTGGCTTGTAGCGAATCATTATCGTTCGTTAATGGCAAGTCGTGGAGATGGGCCAGAGTAGACTCTCTTGCACAAACGTTGTGCAAGGGTAATTTGAAGGGCCAGACGCCGAGCTCATCATAGCATAACCGCTAGCTAGACGGAATCATGTTCGGCAATTTGTGTTGACAGCCGAACAGAAGCCAGTACAAAACCGATTCATGTGAAGACCACGGCATGTTCTGAACATGCCGTGTAAAGTTTCAAGTACTAAACTTACATATCGACATTCTCATGGCCATAAATGGCTACGTTTCATGATAACATACGAAAATGGGAGGCATCCACCATGATGTGGAATGCGGGGGTATTGCGACAGTCTTGTCATGGGGCTCTGTGTGATGTACTGTGTGATATACTAAGTCACATCGGTTTTGAGCTACGTCAAGATTCTTTTGCTGAAGCTAGAGCCTCGTCTAGTGCCCTTTAACGGTTGAAGGTTGGGGCAGGCAACGAGGTGTTGGTGATAACCGTGGCAACAGGCACATTCGGCATCAGGCTTGGTGGGGCCGGTGCCTGTTCCTGGAAAGTGTGCATGCAAGTGGCACAAGGGTCGTGTTGATCAGTCTCGTGTCAGTGCCCCGCGACGGGAGGTGACGATCTCCTGTAGGCCATCAATCTCAATATACAGCCGCAAGTGACTGCGGGCTCGGATCTGCGCCTTGACAACCCTTCTCTCTTCTCTCTTGTGCTGTCACACAGCCATTCTCAAAGTTGCTAGTCTTGCAATATATGTTTAGCTTGTAAGCGCTTGGATGGGCAGGCTGAGAGACGTGGCATACTTTTCAGCCATGAGATTCGGTGCCATACAATTCGTCGCTGGACTCACCGCAGCCATTGTTTGCGTGGCATGAATCGCGAGAAATTAGTCACTGGTGTGAAGAAAGCCTCTCATTCGGCCACGGCTGTGAAGCCTTGATGTTAACGTTGCCGCACGAGTGATAGCGCCATACTAAGGGAGGGGGATCTCTTCATGAAGGTCAAGGTACTCTGAGACCTGCCCGACTGTCCTGCTGCCCAAAATCTAGCAAGGCACAAGGTCGGGGCTGCCAGACCACCATAAACTTTCGAAAAAGAATATGTGACCTTCCTGTCATTTCCGAGTCCCCGGCATCAGCCCCCTATGCAAGTTCCTGCAGCCTGGAGGTGGCGGCTGGAAAATGTAAATGACGGTGAGTGTTCCTGGCTAACGAAGCTGGGCCCCTGGCTATTTATGAGGCTCTTCAAGCTGTACAAGAGGCCTGAAGAGAATTTTCAACTTTGCAATTCAGTCCAATATATATCTGAATCAATGTCGGTTCTCCTGAGCAAGTCGAAAAGAATTTCTCAGCTAGACTCTCCCTACCACGTTGCCATATATACCTTTTTCGTCTTGGGCAAGCTTATCTGGGGTTATCAAGCTACCAATACTATCTTTCCAATGAATGAACTTTTCGCAAAGCAGCAGGAGGTAGTGAGGTTGAGCGTGTTGACCCTCGTACTCTGCTATGTCCAGATCACCACCAATCACCAACGCAAATCAAACATTCCTTTTAAACGCTGGCTTCACTCTACTCTGGCCTATCTATCCACTGTGTCTCTGATATGGGACCTAACCGGTAGTTACCCTGAAGATATCTCGACTTTCGTCCGGAATATGTACAAGGAACTGGGGCACACGCATGCAGAAGTGGCAGAGGCAATGTCGCTCTGCGTATTGCGCCAGTTCCGAGCGTCTCAAGGCATGTGTCTTACGGCCGCCGATCTAAGTGCTCCATCTCTTGTTCTGGAACATAGGAATTCGAATCCGGGCGCGGAACAATCTTGGGCGCTGGCAATTCACTTTGCTTACCTGGACTTGATCGCAAGCGCTGGAGCAGACCATGCTGAGAGGCTATGCGAAATGGCGCTACATCACTCAACCCTTTATTTGGACCACAAATCAAACTATACGATCGATGCTCAACTGCGATTGTTATCCCATCTGGAACGCATACTCGGCATCGATGATCAGCGCACCTTATATCTTGTGAAAGAAATCTCCGCCAATCTCCGCAGCATTGAAAGAACAGAAGAGGCCGAAACGCTACTGAAACAATCGTACGCGCAAGCTAGTGAGAGGTTTGGGCAGTCTAGCTCCACAGCCATGGAGCACAAAATCGAACTTCTGGAGACCCAGGTCTATTTGCGGCACAATGTTGTCCATAACCTTCAGAAGACACTGATCATGTCTATGAAAAATGGATACGGTGATGTGGCAGTTCAAGCTGGCTTTTTACTTGGAGGTCAGTTCTCGGACCGAGGGGATTTCAAAGCAGCCGAGGCATATTATCTTTGGGCCCTCTGGTTGGCCCAGAAGTTGCGACTCGAGCATTACGTTGAGGAGATCCAACATTGTGTTGCATCTGTGGCTGGAGTGGCGTGGGTGATGGGGTCTGAAGACAACAAATAAAGATGTGGAATTATTTATTTCCACACCTTCTCGAGAGCATCGGTTCGAGGGTCAAAAGCTATAGCTAAGTACTCATTTGGCTTAATGAATGGTGTTTATTCCTGTTTATTGGAGTATACCTCAGGCGAAACAACTCGTGAAGTGGCGAACGGAAAAGGGAATGTGAATTTTGCCGCTGTTTTGATCATCTCTGCAGGTATGGCGGTCATGGTCCGGGTTTGTTCAAGTTCCGAGACCAGGTGTACTACAGTCAAATCCTCTTAGCGCCATCATATATGACCAAGCTAAAAACGCAAAAAGCTACATATCACATATTTTGTTTTTCTGCTCAGCTCACGACATATTCTTACTATTGATATATCACAAAGAGAGGACAAGAAACGAGTACATGTTAAAAAAGAAGATTCAGGCCCAATGCCTTCCACTCCGGTTGGATTTTGGAGCTAAGTAAGCACTAAAACTACGAAAGCTCTTGGCATTTGGCTAATGTTTAGGCTGGGCGGCAGGGCTCGCCCACCCGTACTTAAGGTCAAGCAAATCATACATACGCGTGTGAACAATTTGAGAGTACAATGAGAAAGAATCTAGGTATGCGAGGCCGCAGACTTGAGCTCTACTCTTGGCGAGGGTCTGACGGCTTTGACTTGACTATAATGGTCCTTCCCCACGCCCCCTTGACACCCTTCTTCTACATATCACAGCGGCCAGTTAGGACCAGCGGCCGCGCACAAATGTACGGCGGAGAGTAATCCGACCACGTTGGCCTAGATCAGCAATGCCAAAGCCTTTGAAGCCCATCAGGACGCGTGATATAGCGCTTGTGCCATGTCCAGCATTGAAATCCTTCGAGCTGATGTGACTTCTGCCATCGCATACATTAGCGCAACGCCATGCGCCAAAGCTCTCCTAGTAGCTAGGGTGGCTTCAAACCAGGCTAACCTCGGCTGGGCGGGTGCATAAAAAGAAAAGTGGATATGGAGTGTAGTCAAAGGGACGGGCATCGAGGGCGGTAAGCTAAAGCGAAGTCATGCATAAATGGCAAAAGAAAAGCCAGCAGCTCCACATTGGCGGCTTGGGCCCCTGGGGCCGAGTGATTAGCTGGTCGTGTAAGGGCGCCCGCTGTATGCATCAACTCAAGGAGTCAGCCATCATCTGGGGAGCTTCCGCCCATTGGGTAGCACCTACCAACAGCTGTGGCGGTATGTACACGCTAGTATCCCGTCGAATCAGAAAGAGTGAAGGGAAGAACTGGAACGACCGCCCGAGGTAAAGATATTTCGCCTGTTAAGCATTTCACGAGATAGTCTAACTTTCTGATTTTCACGGTCCCTCCACGTTCCAACCTCACCATAATCATTCATGTCAATTCACCAGGAACGCGTTTTTGCCGATGAGGGGAAGCTCTGGCTCTCAGATGAGAAGGGGATATCCACACATTACCACGCAAAACTGTCTGCTTGTACTTCCATCACACCGATCTTATTGCGATAGCTACGGATCTTTAAGCCAAAAATCAAATTCAGCGGTTCTATGCCAAAAATCTGGAGATCAGATATCAGATTCGACCATCCTAATAACCTCAACAGATCTGGTATGTCGACATTCTTCCAGGTGGTGCAATAGTGCTAACCCGTTCTTTAGATATATTGAATCTCCTCTCACACATTCTCGAGCTTTGCATCAATCCGAATGAACGTGAATTCACTATGGAACAGCTTATGAGCCCCCAAAGTAAAACGGCTGAAGAGAGCATTGTTCTTGGCCACGCGAAGTGGGAGGCAGACTATCGCAAGGGCAAGCAAAGTAAATTCCCTCCGGTGATCTAGAAGATAGAGCCTGCTAACATGGTGAAGCTGACATGACGGTCGGAGTGGGACTCGTCCAGACCTCCAAGTCATCGGCCGCTTTTCCGGCTCTGCCATTCCCAGCTCCTGACGCGCCTGAAAACAGCGTGAACGCTAATGCACCGTCATCCTCGCTATCATCAACGGGCACAGTATCTCCACCACCGGCTCTGGAACCATCCCCTGTGCCTCACAACATCGCACCAAGTAACACCCGTCCATTCGAAGGGATATTCGATATACGAGACTGCTCAGCCCAACCCAGTCGTGTTATGGCCTTGGACGACACGGACTCTTACTCTCCGCCCGGAACGAGATACTCCTCTCCGTCGCACTTCTTCCATGATAAACCATCACAGACAGCTGCCCAAGCGTTATCTTTAGTGCGCGCGAACGAACAGACCATATCATTCGATGATCTTTCTACTCTCAACACCTCCATGAATTACCCTAAAGAGGACAACCCTCACGTAACTACACCTTCTATCATGCCAAGAACAGTGTCTATGAACCCTGGGGAGCAACTTGTGAGCCGCCACGGAATCCTTAATGCCTTGTCTTCCGAAGCAAACAACATCTTTACCCTTTTGCAAAATTTCACCCAAGACAGGGACAGGATTCACAACATCTTGATGCGGTTCTATAGGGAGGTAGCTACAATCTCTCCCACAGACCTGGAGAATCCAAGCTCAAGCGGTCAGAACACATTGATGGGCGACGTCAGTCAGCATAGTTTATGCTTGCGATCTTTGGCCAAGATGTATGCTTCGATTCATTGTCAGGGGAAGAGGTATAACAAGAACGTTTTCCACCTACAAGTCCTAGGCAATTCACTGAGCGCGATGACATATGAGACAATGCCGTACTCTACATTGACTCAGAGTAGAACCGAAATCAACAACAGTCAACGGTCGGCATTTGATGCATTCATACCAAAGACGCAGGACATCATAGATAGATGGGGAAGATGGCTAGAAGTGGCTCGCGGAGATGCAGCAGAGGTATTGGATCTTGTGATGATCCTAAAGGTGCAGCTTGGGCTGGTAGAGAAGCCGTATCAAGTAGACGAACCCTTCTGGGACAACTTTGAACTCGCGCCAAGAGCTCTAAGTCAACTAGTAGAAAGACTCGAGAAGCTTGAGAGGGCCATGGTATTAGTCGGAAGCATTGCACCAAAGATCGACAGCACGATGCTGTAAATGGGGTTTTTGCTCTAGTAAGGTTGGCTTTTCTTGTTTGTGTCTGTTAGATTCAATGACGGTCTCTCTCCTGGCTGGGAGCTTTTTTCTACATTCATTTCATTCTTCCTTATGCAAATTGTTGAACTAGTCATCCGCTTTCTCCAATGGACGAGCTCATCAGATATCCAAAACGATACACAGTCTACCGGGATGAATACGGAATTCCATCTACTAGACCAGTTTGAACGGGTTCAGTCTTAGTTCAAGCGCCATTCACGTTGACGTTGTCTGCACTGAGCCTCTGGCCGCCGTTCCGCTTCTCTTCCCGTCTTTTTTTTTTTTTTTCTTTTTTTGTCTTTTCGTTTTTTGACTAGACACTGTCACCCTGTGCATACCGCTAAGCCATGAAGCAAATGATACATCATTGGTGAATGATGCTCAGCCTCAGACCTGCTTCTCGAGTCTGTGCATGATGTAAGCGCCCTGCATGGTCAGTCAATTATATCATCTCGTCTAGGCGAGCCAAAGGGGAACCTCTGGTCTCCTTCTATCATCATTGCGTTGTCTCACTCCAATTTACCGCATTCTATATCCACCTCTTTCACTATGCGTTCGTGACCCACTTTATTGTCTTTACTTGTCGATCATGCCAGGCTTCGTTTCAGCCTCTACAGCCACCAGGAGTTACATCGTTCTTGCGCTCATTCATGTCATGTCGGAAATCCCATCAGCCCAAATGATCGAAAGCCAATCACTGAATGATTCGAGTGGCTAATTGGAGTGCTTTCTCCTCTCTCGTTGTTTATGCACTTTTCATCATTCTTCTTTGTCTCCCTCTCATCTTCTTGATTATGATTGCAGCTTCAGCAAGCGGGGCGTGAATGTCAGATCAGTCATAAGTGGGTCAAAGTGCAAGGACCCAGAGGCGTCGGCACGGGAAGCGAGGGAGTAGGAAGCTGAGCCGAGACTAGGCTGTGTGCGGATTGGGAAGTACTGCCGAGCCAACTTAATCGTGGTGATACTAGCATCGCAGATCGGATCATTTAGGACGAGCCGCAGGATTGTTCTCTGCTTATTGGCAGATCAGGCCAGGCATATGGCCCTTACCACACGTCTTGCGCTACTTCTGCGAAAGGTCTTGGCATTGATGATCTCACTCAATTTCTACAAGATTAATCTCCACTATGCAGTGCAACAAGATGAGGCGGCTGCTTTGGCCAGCTGCTTTGGCCAGCTGCTTTGGTCTATGAGGAAGGAGGCTCGGGGTGGAGTGACTGGAAGAGTTGACTCGAAGCACCGAGGCCTGGACTCAACTCTGCGGCTTGACCTTGTCTTTATTCTATGCCTGTTTTCTATTTTTTGTGCTTGTGCTCTCGTACCACGTACGCAGATCTAGCTTCTTAGCCCAACCCCTGAGTCCGACATGATTCTGATACACGCAGGGCCTGCATTCACACAGTCAGGACTATCTGAGGTTCTTTTCTTTCTCGCCTTCTTTTTTTTCCCCTCCTCTTGACGTTTCAAGCGCTTTGCTGCTGTATGTCTGAAAGTTCTGTTCATACATTCGTTTACTGTCCCAAACCGTAAGTTCGATCAATGCTCTTCGAATTGTGAGCCCAAACTATTTTGGCATACCCATCACCATGCGGCACCGCAAACGAGTGCGTTATAATGAAGTGGTTCACACCAGTGTAAAGTCATCCAGAGCAACGCTACTCAAGATGCCGGTGACACTAATATACATACTGAACAGGGCCGACGGACATCCGATGCGCCAGCCGACGCCGATTTCACAGACAATCTGGCTGGTAAAAGTTCAAGTCTAGCATTGACGCTGAACACAGCTTGCACGTCCCTGGTTACAGCACCTTCCCCCTATCTCAGCTACGATGATTTGTGTTCACAAGGCTATCCACCGCCATCAGCCCCTAGTGATCCGCCCATTCCATCATCAGTCTCAGAGGATGATCTCACCATGAGTCTCGTCATTAATACAGCTGCAGCCAACCTGATCACCCAACTTGACCATGCAGAAGATGTTTGCGCTCAATTGGAGAAGCAAGTTGACTCGGCGCACCGAGCGCACGCTCAACTATCCAAAAGCTACAAAAAGAAGCACGACGTTGTCAGTCAATTTCTGTGTGCTTTGCCAGCGGGGATCTCTCAGGACCTTGGGTGTCCGACACCAGATGAAAATTGGTTTCAGATGATGAGCCATGTGCCTCGAGTCTTGGAGGAATTGGCCCGGAGAATACTCTATCTGCAACTCGAACAAGAACGTAGGAAAAGAAGTGCGATTGGTTTTAAAGCGATCCTTGAGACCCTGAAGCTCATCAGATTCGAACCTGAGCCCGACGACAGCTCGTATGGCGGAGTGGCTTACGTCTTCATGAAACAACCGCCTCGGGACGATTTCATTACTCTGCGGGACGGCATTATCAACGTCTCCGACTACAATGAAACAAGGTTAAGAGACATGGATCGAGATGGGCATACTTTGATCCAAGGCTTTGCTGAATTTCGACGGGAGTTCTCCCTGGAGGGGTCGATCCAGAACGAGGGAGAAGCTTGCACTTCCTTGAACCTGGACCAGATCGTGAATGATCTGAAGTCAATTGCTCGACGCTTGGCTGATTCTCACAAGAGAATTAGGAGTTTTCTAGAACGCTGGGACACTCTGCGTTCGCTGAAGCCACTGCCAACATGAGTTCACATAGAATGTAGAGTGATGAACTAGATGAGTATTGTACAGCACGACGAATGGAGGAGTCAATCTCGCGCATCCTGAGAACCACGTTACTGTACAGTGCATCACACAGTGGTGAAAAGTTCCATCTCCAGTACGCATGCGACCTAACAAGCAGACAAGAGTGTTATCCCACCGTGTCTCAGCTCCCTGTCACTTCATCACTTCGATCTAGCCGTATATCTTCTTCCATCGCTGCTGTCGTGAACCTCGCTGGTCCTGCTAACGGGAGGGCATATATTTAACTCTTCTTTTTGAGAAAGCTATAGATTATATTACAGGGCGAACAAAGGGTTGCTTGCGACACCCCTAACGTGCACCTGGCCGGAAAAGTATAAATTACATGTCAGGCCGTGCCCCTTTTTCCTGCTACCTAAATTAACATCGTCTCTCAGCAATACTACCAGATACAAGAAAAGATGGCCTCCACCATTAATAAACTTCTATCCGAAGTTTTGATCATGGTGTCTTCGAACCTTCCACCACAAGACATTCTCTCCATTCGAAAAACTTGCCGTCCACTGCAAGCGCCAGCAGAGGGCCCCTTCTTCCGCCATTGGGTCGACACACGCCATCTTATCATCGACAAAGAAAGCCTGCGGAAGTTCGAACGCATCTCAGAGAGCCCGAACCCGAATTTCGCTTCATCTATACGAAAGCTTGAGATTCACACATTTTATCTCCCACCAATAGAGGATCTCTCGCAGGCTTTGGAAGAATTTGCTGCAGATTATCTTGCCATTTCCGAAATGGAAGACCTGGAGAGCGATACCGATGCCAGCCATACGAGCGGCAGCTCATCGCAGTGCAACGACGAGAACTGCCTCGACGATGAATGCTATCGCAAGCATTGGGAACAACAGCAACGAATGATGAAGAACAACCAGCTTGTCAAAGCACTTTCCAAAGGCGTGAAGTCTCTCACAAAATGTCGAAAGATTTCATTTAATCAGAATGATATACCATGGAGCCATACTCAACAGGCAGAGGGCTTCGATGGTCTTTCGGCGATGTCGTCGCCGACATGGGAAGAAAGCTCCAGCTTTGTTCGCCGTATCATACAAAGTGTTTTCGCTGCAGCATACGAGAGTAAGCTTCAGTTGCAAGACGTGGATATTCACTTCGGGCGTTTCATGGATGATGCCCATTGTATCGTCCCAAGCCAGCCACCACGCCTTGAAAATTCCGTCAGTGGTCTTCGCCATCTATATCTTGATATAGATCCATTGTGCGAGGGGACCAGCCAGTTCGGTCACTTCATCAGTTGCTTTCAAGATTTATCAGAACTCGACCTCGAGATGTGTTCCAATACGTGCGAACGCAATCCTACTGGTATTCTCCTTGATATCACCATACCGGAGCTAGAGAAGCTGAGCCTCTGGACAATGAGTTGCACAGCAGTTGAATTAGAACGTTTCTTCCGAGCTCACTCGGAAACGCTTCGAGACATCAATCTTATCTGGGTCGAGCTAGGCAACACTCAACACTGGCGCAGAATCGTAGAGACTGTTAAGCATCGCATGCCTTCTGTCAAGTTGAAGATGCATTACTGTGTCGAGCGGGAAATTTGGGAGGCTAATAGCGCGCAAGGACTCGTCGAGATTATTCACGAGTTGGACAAGCGGAATATGTCGTAGCCATCGACTGGTGATACCACGGAAGAGTATATACGAGCAGCCCTATGAGATATTCTATTCGCATTTAATCTATCTCCAAAACCCCCTCTTGCGGATTGAATTCAGCCTGGGTCGGGCACTGAAGAGATATACTCATGTCCTATGCTTAACCATAAATAATGGGAACAGTTATGTAGAGGCGCGCGAAATCTCGGTGACTTTGAACGCGACTCCCTCGTTTCACGCCCGGAGCTCTTTAAACGCAGTACTTCACCAGAGCACTTCTCATACTGTGAATCAACATTACATCTTTGTGCTCTGCTGCTAGAGTGGTTGACTCTCCAGTGTCGTTCGTTGGAACGATTATGGCATGGCAGCCTGTTACTGTATGGCAGCAGGAGATTACTTGGGGTTTTGAGAGACGACCAAAAGGTCTAGCCGGCATTCTTATAGGGGTTTGTTTGTTATCTAGTTTTCTACTTGTTCGTATAATGTGCTTGCCCAGTACATAATGGTTTCAGACGTTGATAATTAAGGCTGACAATAACAGCAGCCAACTTTCATCTGTCCCAACACATCCAGAATAAGACTCAGCTTTCGGATCCTAAATGACGCCCCCGTATATCTGATACATACTGGCCATGACACGATAGGGCTATTTGTTTAGTCGTTTCACCACGTCAGATCATGGCCTCAGGTCATTCCTAGCTACAGAGAGGGCTTACTTTGGCTCCCCAGTAATTATCAATTGGTTTAGAACAGATGTATTCGATGCTAAGTGCCGAGTATCCATATAAGACTATCAAGGCCATCTTCACTCCGTTGTGAGACCAAAAATAACTTTCAGCCACTCAGTCTTCACGTCATGACTTCCTACAGCTGGCTCATTACCACCATTTGGATACATGCAGCTATGGCAGGAACTTATACAGTATCTGGAGAACCAGTGATGGCTTTCTCTAAATGTACACCTTCCTCCATTGGAAAAGCCTCTTCCCTAGATCTATTCCAGGAATTTGCGTCAAGATTTTGTCTCTACGCAGAGAGTGAACACTTGCTCACGAAGGATACAACAATAGAGCGAAGCTACCTCAGAAACGGGACATGGCATAACTTTTCAGTTAAGCAACAACCGACATGCTTAAGCAGCCTTCCTCATAGCTCTTTGAGTAGGAAGACGTGTAGAACGGGGTTTGACTCGGTGTGGATGGGATGTAAGAAATATCCGCCCTGTACGTTTTCTGTCTAATTTAAGGTATAGGTCACGGAAAGTCTGGCTTTGCTGAAGAAGAATGCTTGGCCTTTAGCTACTTACTGGAGAGTATTGGCGAGAAGCGTTCGCCAGAAGCGGGTGCTTGATGATACTCTACAAGTCGGTGAATGGAGGGCCGGATCATAAGCAAGATAAAGTGGATAAGGGTTGATAAGTAAGATCAGATAGTCAAAAGGCATATTTGTTCAAGTACCTATTGTTCTAACCGCCGTAAATTTCTGCCGTGGTGTGATATCATGTGTAGGGCTCTTTTCAACAGCATCAATGGATGCCGACCTTTGGGCAGAAGTAGTGTACAGTTTCGAGCACTGGTACAGTAAAGATCGAAATCGGTTGTCCACCAATTCTCTCTCTCTAGTTTTCAGCGCACGGACTTCCACCAGGGTGTGCATATAGTAACGACCGTTGGACACTATCCCCGATGTATACAAAGCCTTTTAGTGGTGAAACCTTAATTGATGACCCCACATGTAAGAACAGCATGACCGCAAGCCCGTCGTAAGTTGCCTTGTGGATGGTGTAACTTGTCCAGGGCCGAACATTGACTAAGCGGTCAGCATTGGCAAAATGACAGGATGACGTCTGACTAACTCCCGAAGGATATAATCAGGAATATTCGTAATGACGACGAATTATAGTATGGGCTATTACTAGTTCAAAACCTTAGATTAGATATAGAGCTACATATGAACGCCAATTTATACCCCATAATGCACAAACTGTGCCCAGTTCAGCGGCATACTGAGATCCTCTGCACGTACCGCCATCACCGCCTCCCGCAGCGCCGATGCCACCTCGTTGTTGATAACCGACTGTTTACACTTCAATACCAAAGAGTAGAACCGCTTCGATACCTCTACACACTCCGAGTCCCCAGCGGGCCACAAGCACCCCACAACATGAGGAAACCCTGCCACCTGGAACCCGCTCACGACGTGTATCACTTCATCCGATAACCGCGTCGCCTTGTTCTCCGCTGTAGAGCATGCCGAGAGGTACGCAATTTGCGCATATCTAAGCCGTAGGTCCGAAACCTGTTGGACAGTGAGTCGGTCTTGCATCAAGGACTCATCAGGCCCAGTACTCTTCTGCAAAATCAGACCACTGTTGGAAGGGTCTGAAAAGTCTGATGTTCCGTGGCATGCGAAGTGCGCGATACGACAGGCTTTGAGGACCTCGAGGACTTGATCTGCACTGGGGTGCGTAAGAACTGTTAGACTGGTTTGAGAGTGAGCCAAGATAAGAATCTCCCGCATCTCTTCTTCTACTCCAGGAAGCCTTTTCGGCGCTTTCTTATCACCCGGTCCCTTTGGAGATGTCGGCATGGCTGCAATGAGCATTGTGTTTGCATCTTGTGCCGCCAATGCTTCCTGGGCGCGCTTCGCCTGGTTCTGTGCATAGCCAAGTGCCTTGATCGATGGTGTGTAGGAAGATATTATCCTACAATAGGCGTTCTCCTTTGATCCTCTTGTATGTACCCCTGCCGCGTGGAAGGGCATCGAGCTCGCCAGACCAGAACCTATCCACCATACTCGTGGAAGGCCTTCGCTTGGATGTGTCTGTGAAGCGGATATCTCAGCGACTATGTGCTTGACACAAACATGCCAAAGCCAGAACAGGTAGTCTAAGAACTGATCGTTTTTCCCTCTCTGCTCAGACTTCTTTTTTGTCGACCAATCTTTACTTGCCCACAACCTCGCTTTAGATGGGGACAACTCGGGAAGTGCGATTGTTCTTAGTGAATTGCTAGAGATGAGGATGGCATCGCTTCCGAAGTCGGTGACATTGACAACCACAATGCTGCCGTTAGTGATGCATTCCTTCATCTCAGTAACGGTCTGCCCAAGCATAAACCGCTCATGGCCGGGGACACATCTGATTTCCTTCAAGCACGTATCTAGCTCGGCTGCAGCTTCTTGTCGCCGCTTTCGTAACAAGGCTTCCACCACACCAGGAGTGGTCTGATAGATCGGAGCATTGACTTCGTCCACGAGGCTCTGATATCGATTGGCCAGTTGAGAGTGGTCCTGACGAAGTGAAGATACATCGCTGCGATCATCCAGTAGTTGACTAATGATGATAGCGCGGCCTTGCTCGAGACATTCTAGCGCCGCGCTTAGTCGATTTTCTGATAAGAGGAAAGAGCATAGGTTGGAAGCAACGCCTGCGAAGGTTGACACGACGAACTGCTGGTCATTGCGATCAAGAGCCCGTGTATGGACTGAAGGAAGAAGATCAAGGATCTTTCGTCCAAGGCCGATGCCTCGGTCGACTCTGTTCTGTGTAGCGAGTAGTTCTAGACATTTAGCGGCAGCCTGGACACGATGGAATGGTACAGCATTCAAACAAGACCAAGCTTGGAGGAGACAGGCTGACGCCTCCTCTAGATCTTTCATCTCTCCCGTCCGTTCATACCGACTCTTAAGCTGGTTTCCAAGATTATTCAACAAGGCTGCCAAGTCTGGATGGTCATCAGGCGTCGATTTAATTGCCTTTCTCGCTGTCTCGATCGCCTCCTCTAGATCTTTCATCTCTCCCGACCGTTCATATCGGCGACTAAGCTGGTATCCAAGATTATTCAACAAGGCTGCCAAGTCTGGATGGTCGTCAGGCGTCGATTCAATTGCCTTTCT
This sequence comes from Fusarium sp. MBC 119, assembly GCA_030411635.1. Lineage (NCBI taxonomy): Eukaryota > Fungi > Ascomycota > Sordariomycetes > Hypocreales > Nectriaceae > Fusarium > Fusarium sp. MBC 119. The sequence continues at coordinate 75,583 of JAPERM010000038.1, read as the reverse complement.
CACTGCCTCGATCGCCTCCTCTAGATCTTTCATCTCTCCCGTCCGTTCATATCGGCGACTAAGCTGGTTTCCAAGATTATTCAACCAGCCTGCCAAGTCTGGATGGTCGTCAGGCGTCGATTCAATTGCCTTTCTCACTGCCTCGATCGCCTCCTCTAGATCTTTCATCTCTCCCGTCCGTTCATATCGGCGACTAAGCTAGTTTCCAAGATTATTCAACCAGCCTGCCAAGGCTGGATGGTCGTTAGGCGTCGATTTAATTGCTTCTCTCGCTGCCTCGATCGCCTCCTCTAGATCTTTCATCTCTCCCGTCCGTTCATACCAACGGCTAAGCCTGGTTCCAAGATTATTCAAAAAGGCTGCCAAGTCGGGATGGTCGTCAGGCGTCGATTTAATTACTTTTCTCGCTATCTCGATCGCCTCCTCTAGATCTTTCATCTCTCCCGTCCGTTCATATCGGTGACTAAGCTGGTTTCCAAGATTATTCAACAAGGCTGCCAAGGCTGGATGGTCGTCAGGCGTCGATTCAATTGCTTCTCTCGCTGCCTCGATCGCCTCCTCTAGATCTTTCATCTCTCCCGTCCGTTCATATCGGCGACTAAGCTGGTTTCCAAGATTATTCAACAAGGCTGCCAAGTCTGGATAGTCATCAGGCGTCGATTCAATTGCTTTTCTCACTACCTCGATCACCTCCTCAAGATCTTTCATCTCTCCTATCCGTTCATATCGGCTCTCTAGAAAAACTCCGAGGTTATTCAACCTGCCTGCCAAGTCTGGATGGTCGTTAGGCGTCGATTCAATTGCTTTTCTCGCTGTCTCGATCGCCTCCTCTAGATCTTTCATCTCTCCCGTCCATTCATACCGACTCTTAAGCTGGTTTCCAAGATTATTCAACCAGCCTGCCAAGTCGGGATGGTCGTTAGGCGTCGATTTAATTGCTTTTCTCGCTGTCTCGATCGCCTCCTCTAGATCTTTCATCTCTCCCGTCCGTTCATACCGACTCTTAAGCTTGGTTCCAAGGTTATTCAACCAGCCTGCCAAGTCTGGATGGTCGTCAGGCGTCGATTTAATTGCTTCTCTCGCTGCCTCGATCGCCTCCTCTATATCTTTCATCTCTCCCGTCCGTTCATATCGGCGACTAAGCTGGTTTCCAAGATTATTCAACCTGCCTGCCAAGTCGGGATGGTCGTCAGGCGTCGATTCAATTGCTTCTCTCGCTGCCTCGATCGCCTCCTCTAGATCTTTCATCTCTCCCGTCCGTTCATATCGGCTCTCTAGAAAAACTCCGAGGTTGTTCAACCTGCCTGCCAAGTCTGGATGGTCGTCAGGCGTCGATTCAATTGCTTTTCTCACTGCCTCGATCGCCTCCTCAAGATCTTTCATCTCTCCCGTCCGTTCATATCGGCTCTCTAGAAAAACTCCGAGGTTGTTCAACCATTGCGTAAGCAATGGATTACTGTCGTCTGCTAGATCTATACCTTGTTTAGCCCAGTCTATGGCTTTGCTGATGTCATCTCTGCTTCCTGTTTGCATGTATATTTTATATGCGTCAATTGCCAGCCCTGAGAGAAGATCGAGAATACCTTCCGTTTCAATGCCATTTTCTGCCGCGAATGCTTCGATATCCATCTTGGTAATCACAGGATTAAGGCTCGTCGGTTGTTGGGTTTCGTCACTGGTTAGATAGGGTCGTTCATTAGGATATTGTCGCGACTATCATCCCTACTATATTGCTGCCTAATTGACCCTTTGTGCCTATGATGTCTGCTGCCTGCGACACGTGGCACACGCCCAAAGGAGCAGCAAAGTAAAATTTATTGTTGTGGCGGTGGCTCATCCACTGTGCCTCACCGAACCATGCAGGGCACTGCCTCCTTGCAGATGCCCAAGCTGGCGGCCTCCCGAAGCCCAACCTTACTGAAACGCATGGTCGCGGGTTATAACTACGCTTATTTATTTACAGTATCTATCCACACACTGTTGCAATACGAAGCTAGCTACTCTATACCAACAATCCCTCGGAAAGCCTTACCACGATGGTCGCGACATTTATTCCGTCTGCATTCTTCCTCCCACTCAAGTCTGTTAGATTGGGAAGATTCATTAAAAACATCGGCCATCCACACGAGGGCTACCATGAACCTCCGACTATCGACGTGCCGGAGGCGATTGTGTCTAAGTTCTCGTTTTCTAGTTCCAATCAACAGAACTGCACGACGCGATTTGAGTCCGCGTTGACGTCTCTGATGTCCGCTGGATTCTCCAAACGTCTTCAATCAGAGGTCCATCTAGTACCAGCCTATGGCAGCAATTATTCACTTGATAATTCCGATGCATGGTTTGACAAGGCAGTTAGCTTCCCTGACACGAGAAAGTGGATCGAAAACGCTGCTCTACGCGGTCACAAGATTTATATCATTGTTGGCATTCAAACTTTCACCGATACTCGCATCATCCAGAAGTCAGCCAGTGGACAACGAGCCGGAGGTCAAGTCAATGTGCCGGTCAGCCTTGCCCTCACAGCTGCCACTGCCGTCATGCCTCTCGCCGAGCTTGTAGATCCTGCTGTACATGGGGAACATCAGAATATCGAGAGCGATCAACTATGCCTTCTCGCTCCTGGCGAGCAAGTGTGTTCTCTGCAGTACCGCGAAGTCAGAACTAAGTGGCTTTCTAGCCGACTGATCGAACCACTGCAACTCTCGAAGACACGCCAGTGGTCATGTATGGAGGGTGACAAGCGTGACACATATGAAGACGATAGTGATGAAGAAGACGAGGACACAATAGAGGTGGACCTAGGGGATGTGGAGAAATTCAATGAGGATTGGGATGCAGAGGATTCTGTGGAAGGGACTATCTATCTCCAGTCCCGTCCCGATAAGTGCAACCTCCCGTGTTAGGTCGAAGATGCTTCTTCGATGCTATAGTGAGTCGATCGAGAGGCGACCCTGGCCTAAGTTTTTGTATTACAAATTATCTTTGATTGCAATTTAGTTGTTCCACCGGGCCTCATTGAGTGGTAATGCGACTGTGCTGAATATGTTGGGGTGCTGAGGTCCGCTCAAATATCGCATAACCCCGCCACCGCACGGTTTATTGATAAAGGGTATTGCAGTTATCAGCTTAGGGGTTGCACGATTGGACGGACGGAATGGCTGGGGTGATTAGGATAACATGACAAGGGTGCAGCTCAATCAAGCAGTGAAATCAGGCGAACTTCGATACCATTGGCTAGAGAGCGACTGTCTTCAACGAAACACTCCAAGAGAACGTATGTCGGCACAAGCACGAAGAGGGTGGAGGTATCTGCGATCGAGAATAGAATTGTATGACTGAGGAGGTGAAACACAATAGTGAGAAACCAAAAACTGAGAATGAGAAGAACCTCTATGATGTCGCCTGTCAGTGGTACTGTAAGTTAGCGATGGCCGATGAATTGGGAAGGGAAAAGAAATCCCAGACAATCGACGATGGGCGGGGTAAGGGTCAAAATCCAGCCCCACAAGGCACATTTCCTTGGCTCGTGGCTGTGTATGGATTACCCTTATCGGGAGCGGGTCTGCCACCAATCATGCCGTTCGAGACCCCTGTAAAAGCAGCCACAAACTTTCAAGCATGCACATGAATATTTAAAAATGATGCAGGTCGTCCTAGGGTAAGTAAATGTTTAGACACTGCATCGCCTGTGTTCCTGCCGAGTCTCTGCACGTTTTCGATGACTTGATTGCGAGGATGAGCATCAAATGCTCTGAATTACTTATTCATATATAGTACAATACATAATCAGATGGAAGCTTTTCTGATCTCACTACGAAGTATATTCTTACGACATGCTGCATTAGGCACAAATCCCGCACACGGAAACCACGAGCCATTCTAGGCTCTCATCAAATAAATAGTCAAATTAGCACTCGGCCCGTTCCTAGTGTCATTTGACGATAATCATAGATCATGGGATGGGGCTGCAGCTACAAGTATCATTTGAAGACGATAAAGTTACCTTCGTCATGTCTTCTCCAGATGCTGTGATGCAATCTGACTCAGGTGGAGATAAATATCGCGATTCATCAAAAGACCCCCATCGACAATGTTACTGAATTGAAGGTAGTGGAGCACTGCCACGTCACCAAGGGCTTTTTGTGGGACACGAGAAAAACGCACTGCGCCATCCTCTTTGTGACACAGGTAGAAGAGGCCGTGTCAAAGAGATTCTGGACCCTAATTTTGGACATCTTCGGCCACAGCTCGTCTTTCAGAAATATGCATCATAAAAAAAAAAGAAAAAAAAAAGGAAAACAGAACGAACAGAGCCATGCTCAAGCTGTTTTAGTATTATTCCTGTATGGTTGAACAGGTGGACTAGGCATCTCGATCATTTGATTGAAGCTGTGGGGTACTGAGGTCAGATTATGGACTCTCTCCAAACAGTACTGTAGTGTCCATTTCTGGGCTTTGTGAGGGAGGTCAGCATTTGGAGGTAATAAAGTATGGGATGATGACAATCTGCTGTGAAGCTGCATTACGCTTTGTAAATATGCACGTAAGCTGTCAGCAAAGAGGTACATGAGTACCGTGCCGATATATATTAATTACTATGTAAGCTATACGCCCCCATCAGAAACGTCCATGCGGTATAAATCAAAGAGAGTCAAAAATAGACAACCGATTTCGATCTTTACTGTATTGTACAGTAGCTTCCCCTCAAGAACAATAAGCTCTTTGTTTAGTCCGGAAGGGATACTTCGAGGTACATGGAGCTACATTATAGGCAAATGGACAGGCGAGAAACGCACTCTTTGACTACGAGTAAGCAATTTTTGGACAATCAGAAGATGTATCTCAAAGTAGCTCGAGTACCCAGAAGCCGGGATGTAGTAGGTGCGGGGTGAGTGGCGCCCAGAACGACAGTGGCACAGGAAACAAAAAAAGCTGTACTATAGAGATGGACGACCAATTTGGACCGGCTGGGCTTGACGAAACGAGGACGAAAATCAGGCGTTGTATGTAAGCATTAGTGACTAGTGCCCTTTCGGCCAGAACAGGCTGCCGGGCGTAATAAATTGTACTGTATTGTATTGTATTGTACAGGCGTTAGCGAATAAAACCCCCTCTCGCCAGGGCATACCATCACTTATAATGGATTATATTGTGTGGTGTATTGTGCTGTACATGGGACTCTTCACTATCCACTAGGGGGTCAGGATCCCTCAAACATGGTCCGTCCATATATGGACGTTCATAGCAAGTTTCAGACTGATTAACGGTCATATTTCTACCCACGTCCATAAATGCTTACACTGTCCGACTAGGCCTTACCTCTGATCTCCGACATAAATATATCTAGCCTGTCATCCTGTCTTACTGTACTGCTTATATCGAACCAGCGGCCTTTGGTAATCTTCACTCCAACATTGTATTCCCTCAAAATGACTTCAACTATCGCCAAAGGCAAGGGCGAGCTTATCCTCCAGAGCTGGATGAAGAAGGGCTCTGACTGGGCTCCCGCTGTGAGAGAACTGGGACTTACTCCAATTTTTGTCGGCAATGACCTGAAGAACTATAGCGATGACGGGTCAGTTATTCAGAACAACGCATCCACGCCCATTTATCTGGGCTTACTCTTCGTAACGGAAGATATCTGGTCAGTTGGACCTTATAAAAATGGATTTCCTCTACGCGAAAAGTTCTTGGAAGACCTACAAGACTGGACTTGGAGCAATGAACCTACGCACGAGGTCCTCCTCAAGTCTCACAACGTGCACCTGAGCATTGATGGATATTATCAAGCCGACCAGACCCAGGAATCAGATAGCGACTTCTCCGTCAGAATTGACGTCTCCAAGCTTCTTTCAGGTCAAGCCCCCCCTGAAGAAGGCGACTCCTCGGTTCTGACAGTCTCGTGCAGCGATCAGGGCGACTTCGAACATTCCAGCTTGTCACACGCCGAGTGCACTTCCACCCTGAAGCTGGAGGTCTCCGGTAAACCAAAGTTTTGGATCTTGACGAATTTAGAATACGACAGGGCCGATGAGAAAGAGAATATCCAGCAGATTGAAGGAAAGGCTAGCGAAGGTCCTGGATCCGTTAGCCCAGGAGAAGCGAGTGGCGCCAAGGACGGGCCATAGAAACGTCAAGATGAATCCACAACGATGGAGAAACAAGAGAAGATAGAGACCGAGGATGGAAATACCAAGGAGGACGGGGCTCAGTCCTCTACTGAGAACGACACGAACCCAAAGAGCACAGGCGTGGAGAACAGCAGTGCGGGCTCTGACGGAGTAGATTCCAAGGACGCCAAAGAAGAGTGATGCCAAAAGTCGCGAATCTGACGTGCATCGGATAGCCCCAGACCTGGGTATTCGGGCAACTTGAACTATCAATCCATTCCACATCTATCGTATATCAGTCTCTACCGTCAGTCGTTCACCATTGCTCGTCGTTCATTACATACTCTCAGCAAGAAGCGGACACTTCTCAGTTACTCGTATTTATCGTTCCTTTTCTCATAGGAGCAGATATACTGAAATATATTATCTCTTCACACTTGTTCCATTCATCCTCCCATGTGTGGACGTTTATTGTAAACTGACCATGGAAATCGAGCTTGTCCAGGATGAAAAATATCGGTTGTTAGACCCACTGTGCAATTCGATCCATGACACAGATTAATCGAACAAGACTGTCTCTTATAGAACAGATACGAGTTCCATGATGGAGTGTCATGACAAAATGCTTGTGAGTTTTTCGGGCTCATAGCTCAACCGTCTGCGGACAAAATCGTCTTTCTAGTATAGGGTGATTCAAAGTATCCGGCAGCTAGTTGCATGCACCGTATCTTTCCAGGAATAATCGGTGTACCGTAATACATAGAATTACCAATGCCATATTTAACTTGAGGATAATTAATGATCAAGTTCTCCTCCTCATAGATGGGAGTGCCAGATGACTGCTCACGGAAGTATGACCATTTGTAAAGCCGAAATCTGAGATGTTCGTCCAGCTGTTGAATAAGTGCTAGGGTACCACGTGCAAACAGGGATGCTTCAGATTACGTGCCAAGATGGCGACGCCCCTCAAGGGCAGACTTTGACACAACAGAACATGAGTACACAAATTTTACGTCAAAGAACCCAATACGCGTAATGTCTGACACCAGCCCCGTTCGAATTCTGGTCACGCATTAGCGAATATTTCTTTGTTCCCTTCTTCTTTTTTCCCCCTACTTTGGCCCTTCGGCACAGATGACAAAATGACGTCACACGTTGAATGCTCCTCGGTCCTTCAGAACAGACACATCTTTGGATTTCACCTATAATGCTTTGAAATCTTATGTCAACAATGACGTTTCGAGTGAATATAAAAATGTAGGGACGAATCTATGCACGAACGGATGAATGGTGGAAGCAAGGCCAAAGACCCAGTAAAAGGGAAAAGGGAAATTGTTGGACAGAGTAGACTGACGACCTGAAACTAACCTCCTCTCCGTCGTCGAATCCAACGCTACGTAAATAACTGGCACGGTTCTCTCAACCCCCAGCACGTTCTGGGCTATACTCCCAAGTCAAACAGCCCCACGCTACCGAACCATAGCTTTTATCACCTGCCCGCCACTTTTAGCCCGAGCTCGGTTAGGGGTTTCGATAGCACTCACAATTGTCCAGAACATCCTGAAGGACGGAGGCGCAGTTCATTTCGCCCCCGTTACAGACCTGGCTCTTCCTGGTGCAGTTTGGGATCCATGAAATGGAGAACACATGAGTGAGTTTGTTGACTGCATCGTCGAACTTCACCTGCACGTCGCCACCTGGCTTGATAACTTCCCATTCAACCGAAGGATCACTGCAGAACTTTTTGGCCAGATCGGTAAGGGAAGCATCGTCTAGTTTGCCATAGTCGACCGCGGACTTACCGCATGTCCGCTGTAGTGTGGTCACCGGCTCAACGGGCTCCCCTCTTCTTGCATTGAGACTAGTGTGAGTAGCATGCGGCAGCTTCTTGCCCGCTATCTGGCTAGCACCGACTAAGAATGGCGAAAACAACAGGAACTGGAGGATCTGGAGGGTCTGGAGGGTTTTATTCATGACGACGTATGTATAGACCCAGAATGATACTATGATGTCCAAGTTAAGTGATCTGAGTATACATGTATGCGTGCCAGGGGGTATATATGTCATTACCAGGCGTCGGTATTGTTCCCCTTTCTTCTTTGTCTTGTAGTACGGCCAGTTTAGGACCAAGTCAGCGCAAAGAAGGCTGAAATAGAACGATGAACACAGTCTTTGGTCAGATCAAGAATATGGACACAAACTTATCTTTCCAAGAGAAGAATGAAATTTGCTCAGCATCATCCTCAAAGAGAAGAAGAGAAAGAGGTTGATCAAAAGGAGGACTAAAAGAACCACATGGTCTATGTTCTATTCAGCCCTACTCCAAGACCACTACTTTGATCGCTCATCCTCATTGCTGGAGCTTGAATTTTATTATCAGTTCATCCGACTTGTTTATCGATACTGGGGCGTTTGCCGCCTCTTTCGTTCTTCAGTTCTGTTCTATACGCAACCTGCATTGCAGCATGGTGGGAAGCTTTCGTGCGCGATAGCCTCAGAGTTAGATAGCGGCCGCCAACGCCCAGCGGTAAGAAATGGATGAGGAAGCTGCACTTGCGACGTCGCACAGCCAGCTGCATCTTCGAAATCGCGCGAGAAATTTCCATGTAAGCTTTACATCACCCCCACAGACTTGTTCCCTGGGTTAAATTACCAAATACTGACAAATCATCCGGGCCGCACAGCTCTGATACCTTACAGTTCACTCGAGTTTCCTTTCGAAATAGTACAAGGGATACTGGCAGCTGTGCTTGAAAGACCCACTAAAAGTCAAGGGCGGAAAGGTTTAATGTTCTCACGAGTTTAGGTAATTATAAGCGGATAACTAGCGACACGGAATTAAAGAAACATTTCGAGGAAGAAGTAGAAAAAGAAGAAGACATAGCTGACAAAATCCAAATAAAATGAAACAGTAATGAGCATAACGTCTCACATGTTCCTTATGCACCCTCTACGTGTTTATTCCCAGTACTACTCTTGAATATGATTACCCAGTTTCCAGGCTATATTCGAGGCAGCCACTGTCCAGCCACCCTCCATTTCCGCGACCGTTGGCTTCATGGCCTAGAGGTTGTTAGGCTAGTGATGACCCCATAGCTATGGAAACTTATAAAAACGCCAGATGTTATGGGAAAAGATGCGTGCACAAGACGCGCCTTTCTCTCCAAATGGCTCACTCATATTTTGGCCATCATCTGAACACTCTTGAGTGGGACGGATCTTCAGTATGTAGTCGATCTTGTCTGTGTCTGTCATGCGGCTTGCGATGCACTTGTCGTCAGCTTTCATGACCTTATTGACATCTGATCTGCCGCAAAAATCCTCCACAGCCTTCAACACTACATCACCGTTCTTCTGTCCGGGACCGGTCAAGCTTGTATCGTAAAGACACGATGGCAGACGCATGTCTTTCCCGTCGTATGAGTTTGTTGTGGTCGTCGTTTCCAAATTTGTCTTCGACGGCGAAGTCGCCAATGTGGTTTTCGTCTCCGCAAGTGAAGTGGCGGTCCCTTTAGTAGCCGTCTTAGTTGAATGAGCGTGCGAAAGACTGTCGCTCTTCGTCGTTGTCGATGCTTTTGATGCCTTGTAGAAGGATGAAGTGGTCTGTTCAGACACTGCGTCCGCACTTGCAGACTTTGTTCGTGTCGAGGTACCCTTTGTGAGGACGCTGCCTTTCGAAACCACAGTTGACCCAGTCCTCTTGGTCGTTCCCCGCTCTGTCTACACCGTCGATGGTGACGGCGTGACTGCATCTGTGGTCAACTTTGATTTCGAGTCCGTACTGGTCTATCCTGAGGGCTTCTGAGCTGACAGATCACTGGATGAAATTGTGCGGGTCGATCGACGAGAGTCCTTATCAGCATCGGTAACTGATGTAGAATGGGGAGTCTCTTGTCTATCAATCGTTGGGTCTATTGTTAAGGCGTCTGACGCACCCTTGATCCGAAGAGAAGGTCGACAGCCGTCTTTCCATTTTCCAAATCTAGACGGTCTTATGGTTACATTATAACCTATTTCGGGATAAATTACATCTACATTCGTAGTCGGATTGAGTGCTTCGAATACTGTACTTTTTGTGTTATTCCCAGATCCTGCATGGCTGTCGCAAAGGTCTGGCCTTTGGTGGGGTGCCACAAGCCTATACCATTCGGTCAAGTGCACGTTGCGTGAGCTAGAGCGATGGAGAGAAGAACGATGATTGACTTCATTGTGACGGTGCCTTTACCTGATGCTTCAACATGATAAGAACAACTCCAGGGTGATGCAACGACAGCTGCCTACGTCATATCATTGTTGGCATTGTTCCACACAAAGGAGTCTGATAGCGGACCTCAGTGGGAATCAGAGGCAACCCTAACCATGTCCGTCACGAAACGTTTCCGTCTCTGCAAGATGGGTTCAACGACTATTGAAGAAGCGAAATCAAACAGTCTCGAGGCCACTTTAAGGTCATGAAGGTGCTCAAAATCTTGAGAGATTGTAGCGGCTTTTTCATAGATGTTCGGGTGCCATATGGCAACTTACGGTCTTTTAGCTTACGCGTGACTCGGTAGCAAGCTTTGCCAAGTGGAAGGCCAATTTTGATCAACCCTGGAGAGCATGGCCCTCGATGCTCACACTGACGGCCGTCGAGGTGGCTCGACGGAAGGTTATATGAGGTCTTCAATCCTCAACAGTATCGTACCGAAGTCCAGCTGTGTCTCGATCGGAACAATGAAGTTCCCCAGTTTTAAGCGATTTCGCCATTCCTTGCCAGGACAGCATGAACGATCAGGCAGTCGGCAGGTCGTCTCATCAGAACCTGTGCTCCCTCCTCAAGCGGCTCGACAGCCAGAGTCACGCGACATCTTCCAGGTCCAAAAGGCGAGACAAAATGGTGCGGCTCATGGGCTCATCGTGAACTTAACTCGGAAGAACGGAAGGTCTAGACATGATTTGGTGCATTCCAGAAGCATTGCCGTTGATCTGTCCTCGGCTTTCTTGGACGACATTAATTCCCACGCCCACCAGCTATTGTTTTTAGTAGATCAGTACAACACCATAGTGCGAGACGCCAACGCCAGCTGGTATCCCGACAACCCCGATACATCGCATGAGGATGCCATGTCTTTTCCTGCAGCATTGGCCACGGGCCAGAAGACTTAGCTGTCAGATGGCTTTGACTACCTCGTTCATGGGCGTTGGGACTGCCAATCAGGCAAATAAATATGCTCTTTGAACTTTTCTACTTCTTATCAAATCCTTCCATCCTGCTCGTTTCACCTCACGTAACTTTTTCTTCCGGCCTGACTACGTACTCTCATCTGACCTCTCTAGGATAGCGGAACGTACAATATTTACAATTGACGTGACGGAAGTAGCAGCCTGAGCGGCTTGCCGTCAAGCGTTCTCCCGACCACAACGTTGGTCTCCAGATGGAGTGGCAGAGCCATTCGAAGCATCTCAGGTCAGTATACTCTCAGAGGCCCGAAATTGTAGACTGTTTCAACATTGTACCCGTAACTGGTATTCGTGAGACCGTCATGCTTAAAAAAGCATCGGCAGACTTCAACACATCCGTAGTCTTTCTCAAAACAGGAGCAGCGCCCTTGGCCTGCTCGGAACAGTAGCGCGCTGCATTTTCCAAGCACCGACGCTCATCCTCGCACCCTTCTATACCAAAAGCTTGCAAACCTTCCACTATCTCCTTGAACACGCCGCCGCCCAAAACACAACTCCCGAACCTGTCCAAGGATTCAACCAAACCTGTCGTCAGGTCATCGAGAGTGCCTAGCTCCACATCACCGAAGGTAAAATCGGTAATACTGGGTAATTCTGTATCGGTCTCCATAGTAGAAGTGGATCTGATGAAGAGGTCACATAGCCACGGGTCAAGCCATCGATCCGGTTCGACTTTTCCCGCTTTGAGGAACGCTTGTATCACAGGGCTCACTTCGCTCTTGGCTCTTGCCCAAGGGAGGGACGAGAAAACTGGCGGTGATGCCCAGTGACCGCCTTGAAGTTCTGCCCATTCCAAGATGTTCTGACCCTGAATCGTTGGCAATGATTGCTGACCACGAACGTACAAGATGACGTAACTCTTCTTCACGTCAAGAATCCCAAGGACCCGCATCCTGTAGAGGAATCAAGACAGATGACACTTGTTTCTCCTTCCATGCTGCCATCCGTTGCTGCCAGGATACCTCAGCACTTTGGTCTGACAAGAAGTCTTCCATGACCACGAAGTCCCCCTGCGTTAGTTTAGAGATCAACCCTAGTGAGGCAACAATAGTCTCATACGATAGCTCGGCTGCCCCTTCTGAATCGCCGTCCCGCACTCGTTGGCGCTTCTTGTTGGTACGTCCTGCAAACTCTTCGGCCTCTAGCGGTAGCCTTCGCTTTCCTTGAGTAGCATGTCCTTCTACAGGAACAGAAGTCCGCGTAGGCCGTAGTGACGCGCGAGCGCTGTCGCGTGCAGCAGCAACCCTCTCCACTGCAGCACTTGTCTCTGTAGTCGCGTGCCGGAGAGGTTGAGATGGCATTGTCTGCTCTTCTGCCACACAGCTCACCGGGCTGACCATGCTGGCTTGGTCAGATCCAAAGGCATGTCCATCGCCAGGATGCTTATCCTGATCCCTTTCGACCGTAGCATCTGGTAGTTTCTAGACTAGTATTAGAGATTGGGAGTATTGAACGGTACGGCTGCCTTGCCTGGACTTCATCGCGAGTCGATTTGATTTCTGGCGCGATCCACTGCTTCAATCGAAATGCATGACCTTGTTTACCTTCTTCGTTTTTCTTTCTTCGAGCTAGTTCCAGGACGGTGTGGAACGGAACGCGTTTCTGTTTGGACATGTTTGATAGCCTCACTACCTCCTTCTGTACGGTTGGCCCGCATCTGCCAAACTCTGTCACCATCTTAGATGGCCCCACCCTGAAATTCGAGGCTGCTTTCTTGAGCGTGGGTGACGAGCAAGTCCATCTTTTGCTTTCCTTATTGCGGTGGACAAGGGCCTCGAAACGTGAAAGAATTCCATCTTCTCCGTTGAAAAGATAATCGGATAATTGCTTTGTCTCATAGTGCATCGTAGTGGTTCCATCATGGTTCCGTGTTTCCGTCTCTTTGACAAAGCGCTGGAGATCTGAAACAGAAGTGACTGGATTCAATTCCATGTCCTTGAAGCAGCCGAATGGTGGTGCTTCGGCTAATCGTAGACATAACGCCTCATATATATGAACATCAGGGATAACCATTTCTTTGTGGATGCACATGAAATAAGCCAAGGTGATGAAAAGCAGTAGGAGAAGGGAAAAATGTAGGGGGGGATGGTGGAGGCCATGCCATCTGGTTAAGTGGGGTTTTGGTTCTTATTAGATGGCTTTTAGGATGCAGGCTGTACTGGTTAGTGCACAGGCTACGCCGGACGCTGGCAAACCAAGACCAAGGCCCCACTCTGAACATCAACGCATCTGAAGAGGGGGGGACAGGGAGAGAAGTCGCTGGTGAGAAAGAAACTCGCTCACGTTCAGGACCTTCAGGGCCCTCAGGGTAGTGGTCGTCACCAATTCGATATGCATTTTGATCCCGCAGTGTGAGTGTGAGATAGAATCGAAGTCCGGCTCCAATAAGGATGGTCACTAGAGATATTTTTTGTTTTTATTTTTTTGGTTCTTTTTGGGCGTGTCGGGTTTCGAATCTGTGACTTCCACGACCGTGCTACATCAAAGCTTAGGTTATCGACAAGCCTGACTAGTAGCTTCCCAGTTTGCTGCAGACCTACAGCTCCCTACCCTGCATGTATGCTTTTAGACGTTTCGCCTACCATCTGATACCGCGGCCGCAAGCCACAACACGACGCTGTGATATACAGTAAAGATCGAAATCAGATGTTCCTTTTCCAGACTCTTGAACCTATAACGCATGAACATTTTGTGCAGGGGCATGTTGATTGCCGAGTTTCCCCCACTTGTTCTCGGGGTACCCTTGCAACCCTTGACGACAACTTATGTGCATAATTGAAACCACAAAGCGTCCCCACGGCCAAAAACCAACCAATCCGTCTGTTAATTCCAGATGATGACTTTAATTTACAAGCCTTGCAAGTCTTAGAAGTGGGCATTATGTATGATTGTTTAGCAAGTCAGAAAACTGACCTCGAGGTCGAAAAAAAACAGCCACAACTCCCGATCTGGCTATCCAGCCACATTGAAATAAGCGGGCGTGGACAGCTTCAGCTTGGCTGAGTTTGTATTGTATTGCCAGGTTGATCCGACTACTGTACGTAGCATGAGGCAGTTTTCAGGCAACCGGAGGTCAAAATCGGATACTATGGGGGCCAATTATGGCTATTATCAAAACACTATACATTGAGGACAGTGTCCGGTGGTCGCTTCTAAACACACACCTTAGCTGTGGTCCGTTTGCTGAAAATAGAAAAGAGTGTACGAATGGATAGCAGATTTCGACCACTACTGTACTGTCAACCTGACCGATGACTACAAGTTGGCTCCCGAGCACCTTTCTCATGGCCGTTTTTGGCTTTTGGCAACTTTTGGGCTCAGACTGACCAATAAACGATATAATGACCCATTTGGCGCTATAAGCCATACTGCCAGAAATGGCCGGATCCGCTTTTGCTACATGTGGGGCGCCGTCCGGGCCTGTTTTGGCCAAATCTGCAACGTCAAATTGTTGAATATGGGCAGGGGTATCACGTGCAAGCAGGGATGCTTCAGATTACGCGCCAAAATGGCGACGCCCTCAGGGGACAGATTTGACACAACACAACATGAATATACCAATTTTTACATCACTGAACCGAATACACGTAATGTCTGACACAAATTATCGACGTCTAAACGCTGCCTTATTCATCCTCCACCTCAATTGAACATGTATATACAGCAAAAGCTCCACCCATGCAAGAAAAAAAGAAGAAGAAGAAAATAAACCCTGAAATACGGTTGAGTCAAGTATAGCACTGCATCTACGAGGAAAATTCCCCGTTCGCTTTGACTCCACAGCTTTCTTTATGGTTCTTTGCATAGAATGCCCTCGTTCTTTTAGAAACCTCTGCCTTTCCTCGCACGAGATTAACCAATACCATGTATGCAAATTTGGCATTGGATGCAGGGCAAGTCTTGGAGTCAAGCCCGTCGATGCAGACTCTATTTGTCAATCCGCAAGACCTGACAAAGCCGGAAGCAGTAAGTTGGCCATTGCCGTCAGCCCTGTCCCTATCCCCATTTCCACCATAGAATTGGAAGCCAGGGCTAAGCTAGTTCCCAGCAGGTCAGCGATGTGAGCCAGACCAGCGAGCTCCAGGTTTTCGGCCTCGAACTGTCGTGCATATACAGCTGGCTGGGTTCCCTTGACTACTACACGCATAAAGACTCTGCCATCAACGCCTCGCTTCCAGGAGAGCGAGATAGCGTGGAAGCACATGTTGGTCCAGTTGACACGGCAAGAAAGCCGGTAGATCCACGGCCGTCACCTATGGCACAGGCGGTAGATGATGATGAAAACGACGGAGGGGATGAACTAGTACTTAGCCGTGTTGTTGATCAGGACGTCTGGCGTCGTCGTGTTAGGAAATACGTCCGACGCTCCTCTGCTGAGCGATGCCTGGAAGATGAAAGTAGGGTAAGCCGGAGGTCCAAAAAGGGCAAGAAGACGCAGAGAGCGAGGAAGCCGCTCAACTCCTTCATCCTTTACAGAATGGCCTTTGGAGATGCGGCCAAGAGCTTCGCCGACAAGCAGGCGCAAACGGAGTTTTCAAAGGTTTGCGGCAAAAGCTGGTCCCGCGAGCCTGCAGAAGTCCGGGAATGGTTCAGCGACCAAGCAGAGATAGAGAGAGATAACCATAAGAAATATGTTTGGTCGAACTACGCGGATACCCTGATTCAGAGCCCGATTCGAGCGGACTGAGGGCACGCGAAATACAAAGAGCTTAGACCACGTTCCTGTAAATCCAGTATCATGTGGCATAAACGATTGAGCGGTCTTGCTAGACGCATATCTACACGTTCAAGACGACCGAAGACGAAATATTGTCACATGATATTGTTTCAACTGTTTATGCTGAAGAACCTGATTTTAGTCTAAATTAGACACTTCTCGTCTTCCCCGTCCCCTCCGTCCTCCCGTCGACTTCCGTATCAACCCGTTTACCTCGTCCTCCCGAGGTCCTTGACTATGAGTAACCCGATGCGGCACGCATGCTGAAACTACCTTCTAAGCGCATCTGCTTTTTTACCCCGCAAGATGCGAGATGATGAAGCAATAAGAGAGAAAACTACACAATGAAGCAGGATCCTTCTCACAGAAATAGACATATGAAACACTGAAGTAAGTGACAATTCGAGGTATGCAATTGGCTTTTCATAGAGCTATTGAAAGATACAGCTGTGGTTTGCTAACCTCCACCCTGTTGAGGACTGTATATTCGTGACTACGCGAAAACGTCTACCAATCTAAATACACTGCTACTGTCCGTGACCCAGTAGAACTCCCTCAAGGTGGGCTGACTGACTGCTTGAATGCATCAGTACATCTCGCCGGGAAGGACAGCACGCGTCATTGGGATGGTATCTAGTCGCCAGATCGACGTCTGCATATGATGTCAGTATCGCAGTACAAAGTCAGCCGGCGAATAGGAAGAAGCTTCTGATCCATTACTCCACACGACTTACCTCTTTCGCCCCGACTGGCGTCCTTTATATTTCTTGATCAAGTCCGGAGCATTGTGGACGTCCTCCTCCGAAACGAGACTCGGCTCCCACTGGACCCAGAAGAACAGCTTGCCGCCCACAGTTTGTTCGCCCAGTATATCGGAGATGGGCCAGTCGGTGAGCGCGCTATCCACCGCCGCAGATGGTGGGGCAGTCTCCGACGTGTTGGTCCATTCAAGCTTGGTATTGGTTCCTTGCGATTTGTAAGAAACCGATTCCCTAGCGATCTCACAAATATTGCTACCCTTTCTTGTCTCCGAGGACACCTGTTCATGAGTCGTCTTTCTGGGCATTTTTTGGACTGCTTGCTTTGTCGTCTATATCTGACAGGCGGCTTGTAGCTATTGGGAAGCTGTTGAAAACCCGTTCCGCTTACGCGAGTATTAAATGGTAAACGTAAGTAAATGTGGTCAATGCGCTGGAGCCCTGGCATTTGTTTCATGAGAAGACAGAGATAAGGTTTTACCACACGAGCGTTTCGCGCTTCAGCCGTTCAATTATTATGCTATGGTGGCCCATGCGAATTTCACTAGGTATACTCGGTCCTTTCCCTGGGGCGTGGTTACAATAGCACAAACAGGCGCGAAACAGTCAGAACCAGGCTGCGCATTGAGAATGATCCAAAAGCGGACTGGAAGCCTCTTACGTCATTACGTGACATCTCGTGGCACAGCCACTTTTGGCCGTGGTCTCCAGTGGCATGCTCCCAATTCTGGTTGTCGCCACGTCCAGAAACTGCCGTCTGTCCTTAAATTATCGTTCGGTCCACAAGCTGCCGTTCAGTCCACAAGCTACTGTCCTGTCCATGAATGGCATGCGTGATCGTGTCAGGGGACCATGTCGACTAGGCTAGTCTGGGCCAGCTTTGTTTTGGGGCCATGCCAGAGCCAATGCGCCACATGAACAGTCGAAATCGATTGACGGCCACAGCTCGACGGCAAACGAACGCCGAGCACGCTGCGGTCTTTTCAAGATCACAATCGAACATTATACGGCGATGAAACAGGAAAGTACGGTAGACATGCCACTGACCCTGCGATTAGAAACTAACGAAATCTCGCTGCCGGTCATGGAAATTCTCGTTCAGTGCGCGGCTCGTTTCCTCTCGCAGAGCCTCAATGATGGGACCTATTTCGCACATCGCTAGATGGATCTTCAACATGCAGGACTCGACTCTATCGTTCTTGCCGATCGCTTCGTCGGGCTGGGAATCACCTCCTCGAACTTGCTGTCCCGCAAGCTGATCTGGCTATCGGACATCGGCTTCTTCGGCCAGCATGTGCTGACCGAGTGAAAGCACGCCGTCTTCCACTTCCTGTCCCAACCTTTCCACCCTGAACTCGTCTGCGAGACGAATCGGCTGGGGAGAAGGGTACATGGCATGTTCCGCCTCTATCGACTCAACTTGAGCCACGGGTGTTGGCACGGGTGTGGATATGTCTGCAACTGTAGCCGTAGTCGTGTCGGTGACGGCGGTGGTGCCAGTGGCATCGACACCACCAACACCGCCACATATCCTCTTGGCGAAAAACGTGCGGCCAACCCCTTTGTATAGCGCCCAATATTCATCCATGTTCAGGTTGCTCAGCCTTTTGGAGAACAATGGTTCAATGGACGCATCATATACGTCCCACTTGTACCCGCACCACTTCGACGCTTGTAGCCGAACTCGGTTTGGTTGGACGACTATGTTTGTCTGTTGATCTTGTATAGGTGAATACGGAACAAGCTTCATGGAAATAGTATGATCGCTATGCAAAGAGATGACTCACTGAC
This sequence comes from Fusarium sp. MBC 119, assembly GCA_030411635.1. NCBI lineage: Eukaryota > Fungi > Ascomycota > Sordariomycetes > Hypocreales > Nectriaceae > Fusarium > Fusarium sp. MBC 119. The sequence goes on along the minus strand of JAPERM010000038.1, from coordinate 56,987 downwards.
ATGTGAAGCGAGAGCTTCCCGACAACGATCCTGCATCTTCTTTCTACTCCTGCGGCTCCTAGCACGGCTTTCCAATCGTGCTTTCGATCTAGCCGCCTGCTTAGAATTGACCTCCTCCATTGAAGGTGCGGGAGGAAGACTATGATGAGAATCTTGGTACCCTAAACGCCCTCTCGAGTACGCTTGCACGCGTTATTCTGACCAGGATCCCGAGCAAGATGGAAAAGTACTGCACATAGATGAAAAGTGCCTGACTGCCACGAGTATTATTCCAAGGAGGATATCTTTTGTCATTGTGACCAAGAGGTATACATATACGTATGGGACAACTACGGACTCGAGATATACACGGCATCATTCTTCCTCGGCCGGAAGCGATCGACACCCGCTGTGAGGATCCAAGCACTGAATACATTTGGTCGCGGGCTATTGTATCCATCACAGCGCTGTATACGAAAAGATTTGTTGGCAATCAGAGTGTCTGAATATTCATTTCATACACTTTCCCGCCCTGGCAGGTTGTCACATAAAGCTATGCATTGAAAGCAGCGTCTTGGGCGCAAGTCCTACTGGCGAAGTATCGTCGCCCCGAACTTGACGCCCAGCCCTCTTGACGCCTGCAAACTTAGTCACTACCTACCTAGAAGAGTCGGCTACGTTTTCTTTCGTGTCTTATCTTTATTTTTGCATTCTACATCTTCGCTTGGCAGATCTTTCCATATCGTCTTTTGATCACCTCTTTGTATGCCACGACGCGCATACGTGGTTTTCCGTTGAGGAACCCTGACATCTCGTCGCCACAGACAGAACACATCATGTCCCTTTGCAAACAAGAAAACGTAAAAGAAGAGACTTGGATGACTACCTCACGTTGCTCTTCATACAGATACCAGCCTGCCGAAGTCGCCGAAGATTGTGTCGAAGATTGTGTCGGGTGCGGGTGCTACGAAAGCCTGGAGGACGCGGTCAATGACGATGAGCTCATTGAATCATTTCCTTTGAAACTGCCACGAGCGTCCTATGACCATGATGAAAGAAGACCAGGATGCGGAAGCGTAAGCAAAGAAGAATATGCTTCGCGTCGTGGTGGCGGACCTGACCGAGGCTGGCTTGACGACCAGACTTCCTGTCGAGACACCGGTCTAGCCAGGATCGGAGTCGACAATGGTCCCCAGATCACTGTTTCTCAGATCGTTGCTGCTCACGTACGGGCCAAGATAAGTGAGTTCTATGAAAGAGCCGAACGTGCATTCATGGACGATCTTGGGCCTAGGACGCCCCATTGCACGCCCTGCCAGAACCCGGGATGTCGCTGTGAACAGATGCCCGACGAGCACTCGCCTAAATCTGAACCGCTAGACGAGGACGACTGCAGAGTAAATCGACTAGAATGGGGAACACAGGTTCAAAGAGTGAAGACCGTTGGATTCACTGTCATCCGCGTCATATGGACGCATCCGGGTGGCAACTTGGAATACGAACGATACGGACGACCACATCTCTGGATCAACAGCGCGATGGGAAGCCACATACAGGACGAAACAGACATCGTCGGAGGAGAGTTTCTACTCTCACACTGCCAAGATATCAAGGTTGAAATATACATAAAGTCCGAAGACCAGACCATGGTACTCGAGTGGGACGAAGACTCGAACGCCTTTAGTGGTTATGATGTATATAGCGGCCTCACAAGACTCGAGGCTGGCCCGGAAGTGATGATAGATGTTCTCTGCTGTTCCCGAAGGACACTTTATGGCAAAGGATTATTATTCTTCTGCCTTGGGTGACGCGCAGTGGGTTTTCATACCCGCGCTAGCTACAGCCCTCACTGACCATCACCGTTGTCGCGACACGCAATAAACTGTCGACACGCAATAGACTGACGACAAGCAATAGACTAGGATTACGAGCAACTTGCCCTCCGGGTTTTTCTCTCACATTGTTTGTAGATTCAAGTAGACCTCCATAAGATGAACATGACTCAGTAAGGTTTACCAAAGATCTAGTTGTGCTCGAGCCTTCGGATTTTCAGGAAGTTGTTATTCCCTGCTCACAAGCTGATCGGCTAACTGATGTGTGGAATAAGTGGCCAGCTACCCCGGATATCTTCCTTTGGAATGTAGATTACACGCTCAATCATGAATCATTGTTTTTCTATTTTTAGATGCCGACACTGTCTCATGCACGTTCTATCGTCGTACCTCGCCCTTGCCTTGGACCACCTTTCTTCGAGAGATCCGCTCCCTCTCTATGCGACCTTCTTGCTCCATGATCGACATAGCTTCTGGGAAGAATTCGACAGTGCTTTTCCTACTCTTCATCCGTGCATGGCGTTTGCGATGAATGTTCAAGTGGTCCGTTCGGGTAAAGTTGTCTGAGTGACAAAACTCGCAGACAAGTGCAGGGCGGTGTTGGTTGTGATATCTTTGACTCCCAAGAAGCATTAGCCATGCTGCCAGATGGTATTGTGACAGGCATATTTCCTCTTTCTTTTCTTTTTTGGGAGCGCTTCTGATGTTGAAAAAAAAAAAGACAAAACACAGTGAAGGAATATCACGAACCTTTGTTTATGCCGTTTCATGTTTTCAGTGCGGCTGAAGAACTTATCGCATCCCCTATAGTCACACTTGATCCGGCCCAATGGAGCTGTAAGCACATCGAGACCTATCTCGGGATCGAATATAAATGCATCGGGCATACGGCTGTTGTCTGCCGAACAGTCGTACATTGTCGGGGCGTACTCGACAGCATTGGAAAGCTGTGACTCGGAGTGAAAGATATCGTCTTGCCTATCATTCAACACTTTGTGATCATCGCATATCTGGGACAGCGTTGTATCTAGGCCTAACACACTGTCCATTTCCCTTTCTCTTTGATTCCAAAAAATATCTTGATCCTCAAACGTGGCGTGCTTGGCCCCACGATCCATTCTGAGGTCCATGTTAGTGGTCTGGTGAGGTGACAACACGACCAGCCGCTACAGCAAACCCTCCAGAACAAGATCACAGGAAACAAAGGCTTACTCTCTTAATATCAAGCTACACTAGGTGCCCCAGGTCTTTTTTCTAGTCGTGAGTCGATAGACTCCCCATCATATCGCAGCGTAAGAAAGTACTGTACAGTGCCACTCATACAGACCTTGAGCAGTGTCAAGTTCGTGCAGTATGCGATCACCACATATGGCTGTTCTACAAAATATACGGTACGCGGTGACAAACAATGGCCAGCTACATTCAACATTCCACCATTACGGTACTGTTTCTGCCACAGCTAAGAACTTTAGGATGGCTGAGGCCTGACTGCACCCTGTGAAGGGGCAACTTCTGGCCGCGCAAAATGCTTCGCAACATGCTACAGTTCCCTTGAGGATACTCCATGGAAAGAAAGAAAGTCTGGTGTCGCAACGTGTAGTACTGTACTTCACTATTGTACGCTAGGCCTTTGTATATCACAAGTCGGAGCGGTGTGTTTGTGCAACATTTGGACGCATAACCAAGCATCCTGAATCAACCCCACCGTCAATTTCACGACTTTACCGTGTCCTTCCCAGCGCTAACTGCACATGTAGGATTGACGTATACGAGGTCTGCAGGCCTATTCTGAATCCAACAGAGAAGAAGTGAAACTGGCCCGGGAAGTTTATGGAGTACATAGTGGAAGCAAGTATGGACAATGTCATGTCGCACGAGCCACATGAAATGTAGATAAAAGCCCTTGGTATGGCATAGTCATCCATGGTCCTCTGGAACAACGCCGGCGGCCGAGTGAGTCACTCATAATACAGTACAGCAAAGCCTGCAGGGTTGACGGTATGCATAGTCGCAGTCCCTCTGATGAGTTTGGTTACTTTCACTTGGCTCGCGTCCTCCATCTCGGCCACAAAGCCCTCGAGGGAAACAGACGAGCGGCCAAGCCCATGCAGCGAAGAAGGCCAAAACCCTATCCTCAACAGGTTATCAATAAGGTCTGGAAGAGGTTCTCCAGGACCCGTTTCGAGCCAGCCCTAACAGTAGTTCCCTCTTCTAAAGGACAATCACAGTCGACGTTGGAGCACACGAATGAGTCTCTCAGCGAAAGCTACGAGCGCACCGCTGATGACTGCCGACGAAAGGTGGAGCGGCTCATACGAGAGTGCAAGACAAGGAACCTGCGATATCGAGATCCTGATTGGGATTTGGTGAGTCATTCGATCCGAAAGCCTAAAGGGCCTGCCCGTTGACGAACTCGAAGGAAACGGACTTTGAGTACGAAAAAGGCAATTGTCTCAATCGTTTGGACTGGCAGAAGTTTGACATTGGCGAAGAGAAAGCGCCAGATGCTGCAGTAGACGTGCCCAGGGCTGTCAAACGGGTTGCCGAGATCTTTGATAAGCCGACGTTCATGAAGAGAACGGACGGTGGCGATGTGAAACAGGGCTGTCTGGATAACTGCTGGGTCATGGCTGCCTTTACGGCATTGTCAAACATTGGAGGAGGCCTTCAGCGGCTTTGTGTCGCTTATGACGCAGGTCAGTAATACCTTATCCTCTCTTTTTGCCACTAGCACCAATGAGGAATTAAATTGAAGGAAATGAAAAGAAGAGAGCAAGGAAAGAAAGAAACAAAGAAAGGAGGAGAAGGAAGAAGAGGAAGAGAAAGGAAGGGAAGCAGGGGGGGAAAGACAAGTAGGGGAAGAGGATAGGGAGAGAAACGGGAGAATCAAAAGGTGTATAGAACACTGCTGACCATGCATCTCAGATATTGGCATCTACGGCTTCGTCTTCTATCGAGATGGCGAATGGATCCACACCGTCATAGATGATAAACTCTACCTCAAATGCCCCAACTGGGACTCGCCGAGCGCTCAGAGAGATCTTCTAGAGCAGGTCGACCGCGAAAACGGCGAAACCCTCTACCGGAGAACTTACCAGACCGGCTCCAAGGCCCTCTTCTTCGCTCAGTGTAGAGACCCGGACGAGACGTGGGTCCCATTGCTGGAGAAGGCATACGCAAAGGTGCACGGCGACTATGCTTCGCTCGCTGGTGGTTGGATCGGCGAGTGCCTCGAGGACCTCTGCGGCGGCGTCACCACTGAGATCCTCTCGTCTGACGTTCTCGACACCGACAGGTTCTGGAATGAGGAGCTGTCTATGGTGAATCGGAAGTTCCTCTTCGGCGCATCTACCGGCGTGTTGAAACGCGGTCGCGGAGAGCGCAACGGCATCTCCGAGGGTCACGCCTATGTCGTCCTTGATGCGCGTACGCTCAAGAGCGGACAGCGTCTGGTGAAGCTCAGGAATCCTTGGGGCGCTGCGGGCAAGGGTAAGGGCAAAGGTATCTGGGAAGGTCCCTGGTGCGATGGCTCCAAGGAGTGGACGAGGGATGCTCAGCAGGAGCTTGGCCATAAATTCGGTGACGATGCTGTCTTCTGGATGCGCTACGAAGATCTGGTCTACAAGTTCTCCCATCTCAACCGGACCCGCCTCTTTCTAGCTCCCGAGTGGCGCTGCTGCCAGCGCTGGATCAGCGTCGCTGTTCCGTGGCTAGCGATATGGCGCAAGCGGTTTTCCTTCAACCTCACAAAAACATCGCCGCTTGTCCTCGTGTTGTCTCAACTCGATAGACGTTATTTCCATGGCCTCCATGGCCAATACTCATTCCGACTACACTTTCGGCTGTGTGACAACGAAGGCTGCACGGACGACGAATACATGGCAAGATCCCGCGGTAACTACCTCATGGATAGATCTGTCTCGGCGGAGCTCGATGCGGTGCCCCCAGGAAACTATACCGTCTACGTCAAAGTCACAGCGGAGCGAGACCCGTCAGCAGAGCCTGTAGAGGAGGTCATCAGACAAGAATGTTTCGACAGGACTGAGAACGAGAAGCTCGCACAAGTCGGCAAAGCTTACAACCTGGCTCACAGCAAGGCACAGGACTACCTGGATCGAGTTTCTGATCAGCTTCGACGTTTATACGAGGGGCTGGGGCCGACACCGAGGTCGGGGTCTCGGCCTCAAACTTGTAGACAGAGCAGCCCGCGCAGCTCCATCGACGGGCACTCTTCGTCGCTGGAGAGTGCAAGTGCAGACGTCAATACTAATGTCATTAATGTCCCTAATGTCACTAATGTCACTCCCACTGCCGACGAAAACTCGGGTACGAGAGTAGAAGGATGTGACAGAAAGGAAGACGAGCAAGCTCGCGGTCGTCGAGAAAGCGCTGGCGATATTTACTGCTCTAGGTTCCGTCAAATGCTAGCACAAAAGGCTCAGAATGTTGAAGAGAAGTTAGATGCGTTGCTGGCCACCGAGACCGAAATCGAGACTCATTTAACGACCAGAGATAAAATCAGGCTGGAACACGAAACCAGCGCATCTCCCCAGAGCAACACTCCAGCAGACGGGCACCGCGAAAGCAGCTTATCTGCTTTTGATACACGGCCAGCTCTAGAGCAGAAACTCGATGGTGACACATCCGGCTGCAACATATCAGACAGTCTCTACAGGAAAGCAAGTACGGCTAGTCCGTCTAGAACTTCCAGAATACACAAGATAACTGGCAAGCCTGGTACGCCCCCTAGCACGGTTGACACACCACCCGTCGTTGTTGGCACATCTGATATAGCTCCTATCTCTGGAGTTATCGCTGCACCCCGGACTAGAATGGACTTTGCGCGTCAGAAAGAGAAAAAGGGCCTAGTTTCACTCTTCACAGGCCATCGCCGTCCTTCAGCTTCCTTGCACATAGCCACTGTGGATCGTAACGTAAAAGAGCCGCCACAAACTCGGCAACCTGTTATCGACACCACGCCAAGTAGCCGAGACTATTCTTTCCAAGAGCGGAATTTTCGACGTGAGGGTAGCAATCGGTCAGCACAGAATCGACTCAGCTGTTCATCAACGCCTTCCTCTCATCAGCATAGCGAAGCTTCAACTGACAGCCAGAGGCCCAGTCCGTGGCATGCCGTATGCATCACCAATCTTCGCGTTTACTCAACGGATGAGAAACTCAGTATTCGTGCATTTATCGAGCCAGACGACTTACTCTGAAAGGACGACGGTGCTGGAGGCAAGAAGGAGCTCACCACGAGGACTCGTTTGTTTGTGTATCGTGGCGAGTAGACCAAGAGTTAACAGATCTGATCGCAGGAACATTGATGCTTTGTATTGATATATACGTACTTCAGTGTTAGTTAGAGACTATTCATGCTCAGTATTTTCTTTAATACTTCAGTCACTTTACAATACGGCAGACTACTTCAACACACGAATACAATCCTGTAGAGTTATGCTTGCGACCGATTGCGTTGCGTTACTCATCTTCATACCCTATGCAATACCCTACAGTATCAGGAATCCCTTTTTTCTGCTGCAAAAGCGTTGTATTCACAGCATTCTATATTCTACACACTATTCGTGAGTCTCAACCACCAAGAGCGAATCTGCCTTCCGTCGTGCAGGAGTATAGGCTTGCTGCATTCCCTCCTTTCACCTCTCTGCCGGCACATCTCCCGTCACTCCTTACTACTGTCCTCAGTAAGATGGAAATGAAACGAACTTCATGATACAGGTGCTGAAAGTACTATAGTATCAGGCCCGTCTCTCGTCTTCTCTTCACCCACCGTTGGTACAGTATGCACTTTGTTGCAGACTCCGTCATACAAGACGAGGGAAAAGATGCATCGATGGCAATTATGTGACTCTCTTTCCGTACCAACTAACAATGTGTTGCGCCAACCTGAAATGATAGTCTATTTGCTACTGGTATTGCCCAGATCAACTTTCGGCCACTTTTCGGATGGCCACTTTTCGAATAGCCACTTTTGGGTGCCCGCTGGATTGCTGCCGTCTCTTTTGGCATTTCGGCCATCGTACCCATCTGGAATCGACATCGACACTTTCTACATAGGCCCAGGCGGTCGCTACATAGAGTCCTTCTAAATAGAAACACTCGACTTTACTAAACACCCAGAAAGCGTCTAGTCCTTTACCCGTACAAAAGGAAACTGCGTGCAAGACAGATTTGGTCTTATACCGGAGACACTCAGACCCATCGGGAGAATGGTACGAAACTTTCCCTCATTCGAGATCTTCACTATCGTTGGTCTTGGCCTCGGCTTCATCGTGTTATTGGCTGTACTGTTAATGGTGAACACATCCTCCTTGCCCTTTCGCTTCCCGCTTCAGACCATCGTAACCGCCATCCTAGCTCTCCTCACTTTTGCCGCTCTCGCTTCGTTTCTCGGTACCGTCATGACCATACACTTAGTAGGTCATGTGCTGTGGAAATTGAATATATAGAAAGGATAAAGGAGGTGAGTAGCCAGCGAGCAGTAGAGAAGCCGTGATCGGTTCTAAGGCGATGGGCCACGTTGAACAAGTGCTGAGTTATCACATGCAAGTAGAGGTCCTCAAAGACTGTGCATGTAAACACATCACGAAGTGTTTCGCAGCCATGTTTCAAGCCAACTACTCTATCCCACTCGAGAAAATGGTCTATAATTATCTCTTCTTCTGGCTTTGAGAATTCAAGTACGAACTTGGTCCAAGATATAGGTGCCATTGTTGCATCCAGCTTGGGTGATTGCGACACAGACGTTGGTGAAGATTGATGTATCATCTTAGCATTGTTAAACGCTATCAGTGAATTGGTCATGGCCACGGATGATAGAGAAAATTTTAAGAAAGCACTTGCTGAGTTCAAGGTGAATCTGTAATTAAATCTAATTGTATCCTTGGCCGCTGTGGTGAAGCCTCGCGAGTCAGTCTTGGTCCACGTTGCGTATCACCCCACTGAACCAACGGCGTTCAACGTCGAGCCCAGCCTTGCCGGCCCATTCATCCCTTCGTCGCCTGGAATCTCTACGTGTGCAGGAATCCATCCGATCCTAGTGTTCTAGCTGTGGAGTGCTGAGAAAGACTTAGGCAGTCTGACTTATAGCCCGAATGGCGTCGATCGCTCCAGGTGTCTCAGTCCACGCCGCGTAATGATAACCCAGCATCAGATGCGCCTCCTCTAGCGAGCCAGCTGAGTATGTGACTGGCCTGTCAGCGGCTGCAGCGGCTGAATCATTGAACATGAACGGCCAGAAGTGAGGATTATACTGGTCTGTTGATCTGTAGACTGCTTCTAGTTGGCTCTCAATCGTTCGGATAAGACGTGACATCTTTTCAGCGTCACTTGCAAGTATCTCGAGACGAGATTCTACAATAGTACCGACAAATTGACGCCTAGCGATTCCGATCCTCTCTTGTGGTGCGGTGTCCCGGAGCGTACCAACGGCGTCGTAGATGGCACGGAGATCTAGCAGAACTCTTACTTTGATCAGTGTTACAGCTACAGAGTGGCTCAACTTGAACCACCCTGTGCTCGCCCAAGCTCTCAGGGGTGCCTCGAACACATCAGCATTCTGAGTGTCCAGGAATGGGGAATTCATGTCGCTCCAGTTGTAATCTGACCGTTCTCCGGTAGTCGCATACCACTTGACAAAGTCGTAGGCGGCCTGATCCTTGCCCAAGCGGATGTATAACGCTGGGACAACGTCGCGAACGCCCATGTTGTCGCCTCGGCATAACCGAAGCATGTCTAGAAGATGATCTAGAGCGGTCTGGACGGCATCAATACAGCCTCCGACGGAACCAAATCGCTGGAGCATTTCATCAACCATCTGATAACGTGCACGCATGTACGGGCGCGTCGCGTTGATGTTCCAAAAATGGCCCACACCTGTCTCAAAGACATTGTCTGGAGTGAACATATCACCGGATGCATCTCGCAGCTCCTCTTCCCTCCGCTCCAACTGAGTACGAGCCTTCTTGATCGCCACGCACTCCCTCCTATGAGCGTGTCGGTCGGATGCTTGATGGACTCGTCCGCAATAGTAAGTGACGAGACAGGACGAACAACGGAGGAGACCGTCGCTCTGCTGACAAACTGGACATGCCCGCTGCTTCAAGCGGACCGGATTTGGGGAGGTCATGGGGGATGGTGGAATCTAAACGACAAAATAGGTTGCTGTAATAGAGGAGGAGGGAATATGTATCGGTCGCGACAACAGATGGCGCGTTTCGGGGAAAGCTCACGAACAGGATGTGGAATAATGAATAGAAACTTGTGTATGTGGTGGAGGCACTCTTGAGTTGTGCAGTGGTGTATGTATACACGCTACGATCTTTCTACGACCTCTCTACGATACTTTACATCACGGTCTCTTATAAAGCTTGTTTGGTCGTTTTTTTCTTCTCTTCTTCTCTTCTCTCTTGTTTTCGTTCTCGCCTCATACGCATAAATCTATGTCCAGAGTCCAATTTCGGACATCGGAATACGATGACGAGTAGAACCTGGCCCATGCAACGTCCAGAAACAGAGGAAGAGAGTAAGGAAGAGAGAAAATTGTCTTCCACTGACCTCGTCTGATATGTACGCACGATCGACGGATCATATTACTTTTGCCCATTGAGGTTCTTACTGCTACAGTACAGTATTTTCTGCGCATACCCACTTGGTTTCCGCATGTACCGTCACCAAATGAGGCCTCCCTATCTACGGACCGGTTGATCGTCTCATTACGAAAACGCTCATGGCATCTTTGGGGGATAGAGTAATTACCACTATACATACAAGAAAAAGGCGCCACAGTAAGCATTCCGGTTTTCGCGTGGCTCTCTGCACTGTCTAAACCATATAAGCTATGGCCTGATCCGCGCGCCAAAGCTTATCGAATATTTATTGAACTAGACAAGCGGCCCGTAATTTCGGCACCGAGAAGTATAAGTGTTCGAGAGCTGTACAGTTACAAGGCCAATCTACAAAAGATGTCTTCTCAAGTTGTATCCGATGAGATGTTGTTCAGAGATAACGCCTGGGTCAGGAAGATGGAGGATCTTGGAATGAGGCCCGGCCTCGTGGGCATTCAGAATAGCCGTTATCTCGCTCTTGTGATTTTAGCCGAAGACCCGATTGATGAAGCTACGCAAAACCTCTTTTTCGCGTCATTGCGCGAGTACGAACATCACCAGCATAAGAAAGAGGTGGTGTGGACCGAATCCCAGGTTACCCTGAACATCTCAGCGCTTTATCAACCTGAAGCGATTGAAATGGAAAAGTTGACTTTGCTGTTCGATACTTCCCAGGGACTTTGCACGTTTGTTCGCTACCTTGGGGAGAGAAGAGTCTACGCTTTGGGATCTGGTAAGATTATAGGCCTCGATAAGGATCATAGTCAATCACTGGATGCTGTGGAAAGAACCTTTGTGCTTGATCTAGAGCTACGAAAAGGACAAGTTATTCCTCAACATTTTTCGGTACCTGGATGCCCAGGATGTGTTCGCAAAGGGAATCATCTCGAGTTTCATAGAGCTTAGCTTAAAACATTATTACAGTACCAAGTTAAGATGTTGAAGGCAGGGTTGGTAGATTCTGGTACTGTGCTGATAAACTTTTTGTCTCTACTCCACTCCTCCCGTGTCTTTTTGACCTGTTTTGACAACGCTCATTTCTCCGTAGTACGACACACCCCTCGACGGCTCTTCTCCTTCGACAACTTGTACGTGGAGGGTCGTAGGAGACTTTTGGAGTGTATTAAGTAGCTGCGGCGTTTGTCAAACTCAAAGTCCTGAAACGACTCATCATAGAACAGTTTTCTCATATGACGGACGTCGCCACCCCAGTCGTTGACGAGAAGTGTGAGCTGTATCTGCCCTCCTACCCTACAGTTGTTTCCCTGAAGACACGGCTCTGGGTTCGCCAGATTGCCATATTCAATTCCCAATATATGCAACCTTGTCGGTCCACATTTCGTTCTTAAAGATGGAGGGAAAAAGCCAACGTGGGAGATGTTTCCGCCTGGGTTCGCCAATCGTGTTTCCTCTTCCTTTTCTGGCCTCGTGCAGCATCCAATATTGGACTGTTACGGCAAATTTCGGACCTTCTGTCCAAACACACGATGTATAAGAGAGAAGCAACCGGAACCCGGTCACTGTAAAATATAGTTGCAGCCTATGAGATACGTTATGTAACAGAATTGCACTGCAGTCGCCGAACAAGAATCAGCAAGATCGAGAAGTCTTGGCGACTCTTTTAACGCCTTTTCCCCGTGCTCAGCTACGCGAAACATGTTCCTGCGCCATAAACCCTCTTTCCTCCGACCGAAACAACCCATCTCGGCTGTAAAAGTATCTTCCATCGTCTACCACAACCAACATCCGGATGAGCATTATGAGCCGGTAACGCACGTCACAGCAGCAACCTGGATCGCCACCCATCAACGCCGCATGAGCCGTCAGCTCGCCGTGGTTCAGCTTCTCAGGCACGATGACATCGCGAGTTTGGACCACTTCCAACAGATCGCTCACATCCACGTTGCCCGACAGGTGGCGGCTTATCACGACGTGACGGGGATGTACCTGGTCTACGAGTACGTCGACCTAGACTTTCGCGAGATCCTACCGCTATCACAGCCAGAGATTGCTGCGTTGATGCATCAGGTAGGCGGTCCCGAGGTGATGTTACGGCAGCTTACGTGCATCCTTGTGTGCGCGTGCGTGCGTATGGGAAAAGAGCAGGCATACCAAACTCAATGGCAATTGCACAATGATCGCTTGCCTAATGATCGCTTGCCAACCTGACCCAACCGATCAGATAAGATGCGAGAAAACACTGATGGAAGAAAGTAGTTCGAGGCTGATTTCCCAATCCTAGGCAATGGCCGCCGTCCACCATCTCATCGAGCAAGGCTTTGCCTTTCGCGTCGACGCTCTTCGAATATCTTATTCCGGCGTCGCCAAACTGGGTAAGCACGTCGACTGATGGTCTCGCCTCATCGTATCGTCCAAAGACAAAAGACGTTCAACATGCCAGCTTTTCACTTTCACTGACCTTAGACAGTGCTCGATTGGAATTTCATTCCCACAAACAACGCGATGACCCACGAGACGAGCCAGAAGGACGTGGCCGACTTTCTCCAGAAAACGATGACTTCAATGGAGCCTGACGCCTACAGATGGATGCTATCCGAAGGGGCCTGCGACTTTCTCGACATGCTCGGGACTGCCCACATCCCCCCTCTCACGGTAAGCAAGGCCAATATTACGCATGCGAGGAATTTAAACCCTTCCATGTGACGCCCGGGTTTAGTAGGCTAACACGCGCGCGCGAGTAAATCATCCGCCAAAAAGGCTGCCGCTGACCGTGACTATAGCATCCTTATCTAAGTAGTTTCGGAGATCAAGTGTCTCTACGGACAGCCGCCTTTGCGGCATTGAGGAAGAAAGCGGCGTTTGTTTGATCGTTGGCTGGTGGCTGGTGGCTGGTGGCTGGTGGCTGGTGGCTGGTGGCCGGCTGATCCATAAGGCCATTGCTTGGTACAGTGCACAGAACACCATCACTAAACAGTCATCAAATAAAGCCATTTATGTATTATCTTGAATTCTATACAACTTGTCCTGGGCTAACTACGGTTTCCACACGAGTTTGGTCCGGTCGAGGAGGTCTCCAAAATTGAAGTGCTCGTCAATTTTGTGTTGGTTGCACTGAAGGCTTGACACATTGACAGCGGCAAGGCTTTGGCATCAGCACGAACAATGGTGAAATGTAGGGCACTAGTAGGAGGGCGTTGGCCGACCGATCTCGGGAGTGGGAAATGCTTCCAAGTCTGGCACCGTACACGAAGCCAGTGGTATTCCCGCATCTCCATTCGTAGACGACGTTTCCAGTCGCATCTGTTTCGCAGACCGAAAACCTATGATTGAACCTTCCAGGTAAAGGATTCCATGAATGACCGAAAGTTTCGGGTAAGCCTTGATGATCGAAAGTATCACCACGGCCATCGAGATGATTGTCGTGGTCAAGCCAGCCCAAATGTAGAGATTCAATGTGCGCCTATCTGTGCTATGATTTCTAGTACGACGAGATGCATAACAAAGCATCGTCATCGCCACGATTTGGGATGTCAGTGGAGGTACAACGCATGCGAAATCGATGTGAGCCACGAGGCGAGGGATGAATGTTAAAACCAGTATGGTAGTGACCTGAATACACTCGGCGATAGCTGTGCACGTTGCCCATCTAGTGAGAGGGGTGCCCGTCCCGATGGGGCAAATGATTGCTATGATCTAGATAAACAGACTTTCAGGCCATGCTCAAGGTGAACAAGATCCTCTGAGCTTACCTGTAATATTGCAATCCCCCACAGTGATATGGTCGTCAAGGCCGTGTATAAAGAAGCGGGTGATAGCCACAAGAGGCTGGCTGAACCACTGATTCGAAGTGAAAAGAGGGTTAAGGCTGAAAGCTCGAGGACTATCCAAGTCAGGGTCAAGGCCACCAAGATTCTATTCCGTGACCATGCGGTATCAAGTTTGGTCAATATGAAGAGAGACAATACAACGGAAGATAATATAGAAAGAAAGTAGGCATCGACGATATGATACTGAACAATACTGTCCATAGTTGCTTGTGAGGTCGGATAGCCGTGAGCTGATGGGCGATACTCGGAGTTGTTGGAGCGTGTTCGGACGCGAAGATAAGGAGAAGTCGGGTCTTATTTATGCTTGATACTCAACAGCATGGCAGTAAGACTCCACACCGTCAGACAGCCTACCACGAGTGAAGCAAGAGAGCCAGCATGAAGACCAGCATAAAAACGATGGATATTCTCCACTTTCTGATAGACCATCTATCAACCTCAGGGGCCGGGAGATCACGATTGGCTGCCAGTGAGCGTCGTATCCATCTAGGAACGAGGCCATCATCTCAGAACACTCAAGCGAAACACAAGGCCAAAGCTCTTGACGGGATGCTCGAACCCTTCAGCTTGCCTGAGATTCATTTCGAGGTCCCACAAACAATGGCGGACATGGCATGAATTCGCGGAATATTCTCATACTTTTGTTCACTAATATGGTAATATGGTGCTGTTTGTTGCCAGTGATACCAGTTACAATCTCCGTCCACAACGAGCTACGGCGGGCGGTATACGAGACATCGTTGCTATCATCTAAATGCCAAGGATACAGGACGATGAGACTTCTCTCCATGCGATTCCTACTACTGAAGACGCAATGCAGCACGACAGGCAACTCAGACCACCGGATTTGACAGTGAAACTTGGTGACTGGGTGGCGAACAGTTCAGACACAGAATCGCACCATCTATCTTTCCACAGTAACCAAGGACTCTGACCCTTGCTGACGTGCTACAAACGAGGCAAACTTTGTCTGGCAACAGTATCTATATAAGTCTCAATCCCCTCTCCTACTCGCTTACCGAAAGGTTCATCTCTCAGTGCTCTGCTACTAAACATGTCTTTGACAAGGTTCGAACACAACCAAAAAGCTATTGGTGCTTGGGTCAAGATGATACTTAGCAATCCCAAGGAAATGCACGACGAAGAACGCTTACTCAAACTCGATCAAAACATCTTTCCCTTCGACGACTTCATCGTCGACCCTTCTTCAAAAGCCCCAGTCTTCGAACCTCGCAACAGCACTCTCATCCATGTCACCCCACTGTCTGCCGCAGCATACTGCGGTGATAGAGATGCTGTCCGGGTTCTGTTAAAGCTCCCTGGTCCCCATGGACGTCTTAGCAATATTTAGATAAGCCCTCTTTTCCTCGCCCATCTTACAAAACATTCCAGCATAGTAGCTATGCTAAAGCAAGCCAACGCTCAACATGATGAAAGTGGCAACTATTCGACTATTATGCATGTTGCAGCGAGGAAGGGTCTGACGCACTACATTCGCGGTCTTAACAGGAAGCAGCGTGTCGAGCCAGATATCGAGGACATGGACAGCATCACGCCTGCTGTACATGCGCTGTACCTAGAGCATGACGAGGATATAAAAAAATCCATCTCAGTTCTCCTAGACTTGGGTGCTAGTGTAGATGCAAAGTTTGGATGGGAAAATAGTTGGACATACGCCGATCTTGCTAGGGCTATGGAGAAAAGCGGGGATCTAGTAGATTGGCTTGAGAACAAATGTAGTCACCCAGCGATTGGACATTAGCCATTAAAATTCTCGATTAACTAAGACGCGGCCTCGAATCGACCCGCGCGAGACCGGCGAGCCATGTTCCCATCACTATTTCTCTGCGTGGTTCATCATCTCGCGGTCGTGATCTTTTGGTGCTTGCATCTTGGAAAGGCACACACTACGGGAAGTGATAATCTCATGGGATTCATGTGCGTATCTATCTTTAGCCATTTCGAAATGTGACACAAGCCAGCATCTCGGGGATATTGCGCAATGGTCAGAGTGGTCCCGTGCAACAGCCGGTGCTTAGGCCGATTGATCAGGGTTGAGCGGGACCAGCGGCTCCAGCGTCCCACATCATGGCTCGCCATGAGCGCCGCCGCCAGACTCATCCCAACTCCACCCATTTCATGTTTACACTTATCATACACAGGTTCTTTACATACAGGCTCTTTACATACAGGCTCTTCACACACAGGCTCCTCAAGGCACCAAGTTGGAATCAGGGACTGTTGGTTAATTGTGCTCCACGAAATGTCAACTCGGACCTCTTGAGTCAACGCCAGGACAGAGGAGCAAACATCACCGAGGTACAATAGGTACATTGATCTGATTTGAGCGTATCCCAATACGTAAAGTCGAGAACTACGCTGTGCACAGGCAGAGAATGCTTCAGGCTACCCGTATCTCCCAGACTTTCTACCACAATAGCATGCTTTATCCAAGGTTGTATAACATATCGTACCATCTGAATCACGTCTACTGTTGATGGCATCGCTTTCGGCGTCGGCCAGATAAATTGAACAAGTTTTGGTGATAGCAGTTTTAGAAATTTGTATTCCCAACGGTGTCTACTCGAGAAGATATTCTATGACCGAGACGTTTTGGGGTACGTGATGATGTGTCTCATCCAGGTCATTAGGTAAACTATCTAGAATTAATTTGGTAGTTTTTACACTTGTTGGGCCTCGTTGTTAAGAGTAGTGTCTATCTACTCTTTACCGCTTTCTACTGACGTATTCCATCTATTTACCTGTCCTTTCTTCCCTATCTATTCCTTTTGTTATTATTTTTCAAAGTTTTGATAGGAACCTTTATAGTCTTCCTGTTCTGGTTGCTGTTTTTCTTATCTTTTTTTTTTTCTTTTTTCTTTTTTCTTTTTCCTCTTATTTGTCTCTTATCCATATTTTTTATTCTCATTTTGCATTCAACAGGAACCTTTGTAACATTCTTGTTCTTCTTGCTCTTCTTCCCTGGGCGGTTTTTTTCTTCCTTTTCTTTATTTTTCCCTCATCACTTATCTCCTCGTCTTTATCGGCAGTTTTTCAAGCCAAGATCCACCACAACTTCATCTATATTCCTACCCCTCCTCTGAGTCCCTAGATCCGTCACTTGTCCGTCGATGGTGAGCTTCGGGCGACAAGTCCCGTGGCTCTTGCGCCTCGCCCGTGCTGGGCGCATCGCTGTTGTTGGACTCCGCCATGCTCATCAGGATGTTAGCGGAGAAGGTCTCCGAAGCGGCCGACAACAGAACGTCTGAGGCTTCCACAGGCGCTTCCGGAGCGATCTCGTGTCGCTGAGAATGCATCTGCCCTTGCGATAGCAGAACCGGGTTGACCTGAAGAGCGCAAGGCCGCACATGAGACCGCTCTTGATATTCTACAATCTCGCCCTGGAGCGTACTGACGAGCCTTTGCTGCGCGTCCACTAAGCGTGACTGGGTTTCGTGGCAGTTGACGACGTATGCCAACTGCTCCTGCAACCTGTTCCGGCACACAACGAGTTGTTTCACCTGCTCTCGCAATCCTTCGCAGCATGCGCTGAGACCTCTCGCATGACTCTCTTGGCTCTCCACAATGCTCTGGAGGCGAACGATCTCGTTCTCCCGACTTTTCGCATAAGACTCGAAGCACTGCAGCACGGTCCTGTAGTTGAGGGATAGAGGTCTGATGGGTTCTGGTAGAGCGAGCCGTGGATGGATCGTTGAAGACATGATGGATGGATAGATGGATGGGCGAATGAACGAGGGAATGAGCACTGAACTTGTTGGACCGTGTGGTGTTTGCTACAGCTGAGACCTGCTGCGTTTCATCGTTGTCAATCCAGCTGTATTGTATGATCTTGATTTTGTGTACATATATATGTATGTGTGCCTACTGCCCGCAACCGTGCTTGTTACATTGTTACACGCACACCATGAGGCCATATGGCTAGCTCTCCTACCATAGACAATAATATCCAATGGCGCGAATCGTAGACGGCCAGAACCGCCTGTCGTCTCAGTGGAGAAGTAAAGGTATACGGGCTGTTTTTGATGTGATAGACTGGTAAAGAGAATAAAAGTCCAATAGTTGACTTTTGGATACGCGGTTCTGTTTTGGTTTTTTTTTTAGAATTTTTTTCTCGTCAACCAACAATGATGACATTTCTGTCCACCTCATGACGTCATTTTCGCATCTGCCTTCTTACTCTTATCTTTTATTCCAGGACCATTTGTGGATGCGCCTACCCTATGCCTATGCCATTCGTATCTGGAGGAGGATCTGGATTCATGTTGCCTATGTAACGATCTATTCTATCCATATAATTTGCATAACGAGATCTTGAATTGTGCCATGCACCCTGAGGTAGGACTACACCCAACATTACAATCAAATAGATCGATGCAACAAGAACGAAAACTGCACAAGCTTATCAATCACGATCACAGGCTTGGCGTGCAGAAGATTTACTCGGCCCACGCGAGTACAACCAACAGACACACGACCCGCTTGGTTTTGGATTTGAGAACAATGAATATGGCAAAAGAAAAAGAAAAAAAAAAAAGACTTACGTTTGTCTTTGCCGGACCTCGCCGTGGTTCTTCCTTCATCGGCAGGATCATTATAGACCATCTTTCTCCCGGTCGGTTCCACCCCACCATGACGCACCCAAAGAGGAGGAGGCTGACGGGAGAGAGCGGGGTCAAGCTCGGTTGCAGAGATGGCCACGTCGAACGACGAAAGACGACGACGCGCTGAGGACCGGCCGACTTGGGAAAAAGAAGTGAAAACAGGAGCAGAACAGAACATCAAAGGAAACAAAAGGGAGGAGAGACAAAAAAAGAGACAAAAGAAAAAAAAAAAAAAAGCCATACAAATGTCATTGGACAACCTGCTAAACAGCGTCGAATTTATAGACGATCAAATGCGGTACGCCGAAGCGCGAGATGGCAGAGCGCAAGATGGCAAGGCACGTGACGATGATCATGACGACGAGCTTGGCATCAGTGAACGGCGGATACGGAGAGCAAAGACGGAGCTCAGGACTTGGTTCAACAAGTTCCCTAAAGGCTCCTTGGACTGGCAAGACAAGGGACCGCAGACCGAGCAAGACTTTTCCCTACTGTTTAACCAGTTGACCAATATTCGCCGGAGAGATCTCCCGGGAGACTTGGTCACACCTCAAGGATGTCTCACTATCCCCGAGGACCAAGACGTGGCGGCCGAAGATCGAAGACAGCTGTCCTACGTCGACATCCTCCAGGCATTCCTGTCTCGCCATGCTGACGAGCTGCAAGACAAGACATCAGAGATGCACGCCGCCGTCCTGGCCGCTGCCGCTCACGTCGCGGTCAAGAAGGGCGCATCGATTCACAAAGTGGACAGCCTAACGCCCGTCAAGGTGAGAGACCTGCGTGCGGGCATCTGCAAATATGTCTACATCTTGGAAACGATGCAGGTGTGGTACAGTAGAGCACTCGAGCTTCCCATACACCGTAAGGCCAGCCCCCCCTCTCGTTTCGACGTACAGCCTGGACAACGGCAGATGTTGTGTCTGCAGCAGAGCGCTTACTGTTTCTAGGTCCTCCTTTCATCACGTCCGCGCGATCTTTCGGCAAGGATCACTTTGATCTCCTCAGGACGGTCGAAAGGGTGGAAAAGGCTGATGACGGTGGAGAAGAGGCAACGGTAGCGGGCGACATTAGAGTTTACCTCCCCGAGCCCCGACCGTACGAGACCAAGCTTTGCATACCTGGGATAGTTCACGCGCTATTCGCAGAGACGTCCTCGTAGGCAGCGCCGCCAGTGCGACACATTGCAGGACTACGGCTGATAGATACCATAGGCTGGATGATATCAAGGCGGTACTGAAGCCTAACATCGGCGGCGAGAGACAACTGAGGCCTGGCGCAGGACAGCCACAAGCTCGTACCGCACCTGGCAGAGGACACCAAAGAGCCGATGACACGGGATACAATACAGGAGGCAACACCGGAGGCGGCACAGGATGCGATGCAGGACACAGCATAGGACACAACATGAGACACGACCTAGGACACGATGAGGAACAGTTGCAGCACCCTCAGCCCCGGCAGAGACAGCCCTTGCAAGGAAACAGTCGACTGCATGAACCCATCGACTTTGATCTGCTTCTCAAGCCGTACCATGACGAGCGCTAGCTTTGTGTATCCGTCCATCGACTCGAAATGAAGCAAGCCGGACCACAGCCAGAGGCTCCTCCAGATCAGAGGAACGGGCATTGATGAACTCTATCAGAAGGCAGTCAGATTCGGCTTTGGACCTGAGACGAGATTGTGTAGCTCTACCACACCTTTGTCAGCAAAGAAAGAAAATTATAGCCTCATTTTTGCTACAGACGGAGCAGTTCAGATTGCAGTCATTCGAAACGTGTACGTTGAACTAGCCAGGGTCCTCTTGCTCGTTGGCTCTACGGAATGGGTACGGTGCTACAGCTTGTCGCATGTCGAATTGGATGACAGTAGCCGTTGTCGCGTGTCTCGTCACGTCTGCTACTGTATCATGATAGTTGAGGTCCTGCATTGGCTTCGGCGTGTCGGATATCGGTTAAGAGAAGATGCAGGGTAGAAAAAGAATGATAGCGAGGCCGAACAAGGGTAAAGGATATCAGGAGAGCCGCTCTTATATGTTTCCGTTTCTCTGGAAAGTAAGTAAATCAAGTAGAAAAAGGCCGTATGTGGTGGCGGGGTCAAGCAGGAATGAGACATGGAGTCCGTGTTTGATTCCGACCATGTGGAAAAGGTCGCATGTTTGAGGCGTTTAATGGACCTCATAGCTGAGTCGGTTGAGGTGCTGAGATCGCCTTCCCTCCAGCCTGTTGCTTCCTTTGCCGCTTGATCTGCGTCTTCATTGCCTTGGATCCCTGTATGTGTAGGGACCCATCTGCTCTCGGTGTTTCAATTTTGTGATTGGAGTTCGCCGATCTGCTGCGCAATGCTGTTGAGCAGGTATGCGCCGGATTTGCACTTGGGTTTCCTGGTGGATCGAATGGCAGCTTGATTGTTAGTGCAGATCAGGATCTTGCTTCTTCTTTTGCCTTTGGATATGTCTTGATGTGCGATCTGAAGGGCCAAGCCAATTACTTATAGCCTACTCGCGTAGATGGTAGAACTCATGTCATTTCCTGTGTATGTACTCTTTGTTGCCTGGGTAGTGGTGAGGACCGTGGTAGCATCGCTGCAACCGTTGATGCAACTCCCGTCTGTATAAATTTATACGGCATCTGGTCATCTCGTGTAATATGTTCGTGTCTGGTTTGTGCTCTCTCTGTGTTTTCTTCGATTAACGTCTGTGGTCCCTGCTACAATAGGGGTACAATGAAAGGGGCGATCTGCTCTCAGATGTTCGGCCCCTTGGCGATCTGCGATGAATTATTCGATGACTTCCTCGGGCTTTTCTTCTTCTCCCGGCCTCACCTGTCGTAGGTTGTTGTTCAGCTAGGCCGACCCTACCAAGAGTGTCGATATTGTGTGTGAAGATCTGCTGTTCTATCGGCAAAAGGTATGTTTCCGCGTCAAGGATGGCATCGATGTCGCTTTTCACGCCCCGCCGATCACCATCGCAACTCTGGCCTGTAGGCTTTGGAACATGCTCAGTGTCCGATCTGTGTATGGATTTTCCCTAATCCTCATCTATGACACAGCTACGCCTCTGTAAATCTTGCACAGTTCCGCATTGTCACTCACAAGTCGAGCCGCCGATCACGCTGAGTGCATTGATCGTCTTGGTGAACTTGCATTGTTTCTCTCCTATATGTTGTTTCTGGGTGAGGGTGGTGTCCATAGCAAGACCTAGGCAGATGCATGTATTCTTTGTTCCGATTGTGCCCCATCTTGTTTGTAAAGGTTCCTTGGTGTCTGTCCTTGTTCTATTCCGTGTGAGGTGAGTAAATTGGATGTTTTCTGACGCAAAGATAGACGCATGTGTGGCCGCTCATTGCTCCGCGATGCCGAGTGCCTCCTATAGTTTCTTGCATGTCTCTTTCGTTGAATTTGCCCAGAAAAAGATAGCCACATCGTCTACAAAACAAGTCGTCTCCGTGTCATCTGACTGACCATGCTTTTCGATCAGATCTGCAATGTAGAAGAAGTAGAGGAGAGGTGACAGGTTCGATCCTGTGGTTCTTCTGTCTCTAGTTTGTAGGTTTCGGGTGTGAAGCTATCAATACGTAGACAGTTTAAGGTTGAAAAGGCTAGAAAGGACCGAATGATTAGTCATAGGGCGACTCACAGGCCTGTGTTTGTGTTGTCAGGGACAAAGGCCAATCTGTCCAATGGCGGGAGTCAACCGAAGGTTTCGGGACAGTTCGCAAGGTTTGAGGGGGGTCATGAGTCAATAATACACAAAGTTCATGGCACAGTAACTTGAACACAATAGGTTGTGTCTATTTCAGGCCCATTTTGCTAACCGTCCGCAGGATGCTGGTGATTTAGCGGCTTCCTCCACCTTATCTCGGTGGATCTGCCGGAGTACCTTCTTGATGACTCTTCATTTGTGGTTACGTACGGTACTAAAGACTTCCCATACCTCTTAGCTGTGGTAGAAGTTGTATTGTCGACGAAGTAGCTCTGATTCTTCCAAGGCTTCGGCACATGCTTCATCCCATCCTGGCTCCGATCTCGCTGACGGATTCGTCGTTGGTATTGCTTCTTCAACAGCCGCAGTTATCGCTGCCATCAATTCTCCCACGCGTCTGTCCAAAGCCGTCCTTTTCTCGTTCTTCTCTGTGGCAAAAGCTCGCGCTGGAGCCAGCAGACGAATGTCTTTTCATCTATGGCTTTTCAGTTCTGTCTAGTCTTGGCCGATAGTGGGACAACTGTTAAGTCTAGTGAGGTAACGATGGGTAGATAGCAGAATCATGATTCATGTTTGCTGCGGTCTTGCATTGAATCAGCCTATCTGTGAGGTCGGGTCTTGAGAGACATAAGTGTATGGTAGATCTTCCTTCACGCTCCTCGTATGTCGTGATACCCAGGGCAATGTTGCTCATGGGTCAGTAGTCTTGTACTACAATGATAAGCTCAGCGACACTAGGGTCTGCTCGTTTGACCTGATCACCTCCTCATAGCTCATGGCGGAGGTTGAAGTCGCCGGCGATAATTTGCTCATGTTGTGATGAACATTCCAAAGCCTTGTCTAGGAGTGGAAGCGTGCTTCATCTCTCCGTAGCGTCTTGTGCAGCGTTGTATACATTATGTATCACAATGCGTTGCTCTTCTTCTGTTTCGAGCGTTAGATCTAGCGGGCAGAGATCTCTGCTATCGTCTCTCAAGTGCCACTTGGAGTGATCAAGCCTTTTGTTGATGGGGGGAAAAAAGAAAGAAAAACAGACCCTGGTAGGGGGGTCCTGGTTCTTGTCTGGATAGCATAAATGAAACTAGTCCTTGCCTGGGCTATGAGCTGCCGTGTCAAATGGGTTCTTCCAAGGCTCTTGAATGGCGAGAATGTGGTACAGTATTGTCATTGGCGCAAGAAACGATCATATACCTTCTATTCGTTACAGGGCCACAGGACCTTGGCTTCTTTTATCCTTGGACTGTTTGGATTGAGAGTGCAGGGGTCTAATCCACTCAGATAATGTTACAGCCTGAGAATCCAATGATATTCTTCTCGAAATTTTGTCCGCTCATCAGATTGTCAAGATTCGTGAGTCTAGCCTTAGGAAGGTTCAATTGCAGTCAGTTAGATTCTCCAATATCGAGTGATTCACGAAAGGTTGTCATCAATAGCTCTCTAGATTCTGAAATGCTTAGAATTTTGCCTTGAATTTGGAATTCAAACCATAGAGCAAACTTGTACATACGCGCGGTACGATGAAGCCATGATGGAAGAAGATCGTGTGAATAGTATGAATCAATCCGCTGCATCCAACTCAGATTTCCCCGGGGTTTATCCATGCAAGCACACCACCTCGCCTTAGGCACTAAGACCTCATCCTGTCAGAAACATTTAAGTTTTCCCCGCACGCCCGAGGCCAAGCGAAACCCATCGAAAAAAGGAACAAACCAACAGCCTCAGTCTACCCTAACCATGCTTAAAGGGAATGTGCAACAGCAGCAGACTGACGGCCGGTGCCCCTTCGTACTTGTCATGCTTGCCTTGGATAGCTACCAAACAGCTATCAGGGACAGCGTGATGATGCAATTCCCGCGTCAACCTACGCGTCCATTAATTAACGAAGTTGGGAAAGAGGTCGAGAGTTACGGTCTAACAGAGAGTTGCACCATATTATGCCAATCTTTCGTTCAAAAAGTCAGTAAGTTTATATTAGCTTCCAAGCCTCGGATCCACTGTTAGGCTATTCTTCTTTATCGTTTTCCTTTTTCCGAAAATTAAGGGGTGAGACGAGAACTGAAAACAAGAGGGAACAAACGAAATGTTCGAATTATTAGCCAGCTAAACCCCATTTAGACCTTGACCACCGCTGCGAGCACATCAAGCACATGGACTATTGGATCCATACGAACGCAGCCAGAGGCAGTTCGGTTGATCAGCGGTAGTGCGTTGGCCAACGAAGAAGTTCTAGCCATAGCCGTCAATCTTTCCAAGCAGGAGGTCAAGATCGGCTTCGCCGACATGGAAGGGGGTGAGATCACGAGCATGGCGTCGACGTGGTCTCCGGATCACGCATTGTGCTTCTCTGGTTGTGGGATGATAAACAAAGGTGACGGTATAAACATGGTATTTGCTACCTTTAACCTGGACCTTCGATCGGTGGCTGAGGTCAGTCCAGTTCGAGAAATGGATGCATAAAGCTGGGCATGATGTGGCCTGAGTAGCTGCTCGGAGTTGAAGAATCCATGCAATTGGTTATCTCTGTGTGAGCGCTGAGTATGATTAAGCTAAGGGTACTTTGACTGTCCCGATCTATGCCATCCTTAGTATTAGTTATCCCCCGTGAGATCCCACCCCCCTAGCCTACAACGAGTTTAGTTATGGGCGACTCGTCTCAATGGTGCTGTCCTCAAATCCATTGCGATGTATTCTCCATTAATCATGATCCTAAAATCAGCGCTGCCCACAAATCCAATCCAATCGAACAAGTTGTCAAACAAGTCCATCAAATATCCCGAAAATCTTGCCCAAGTAAATAAATCCGAGCCATTATCCGAGCTCTTACGTTAGTCAGCCGCCCTCATGTCAGCCCTCAACATCAAACACGCGTCATCATTGGTGCTTCTTTGTCATAAGGTGTAGTAGTCCTTACTCAATAATGACTAGTCCGGTGGAGCTTGACCGCAAACTCATCCTTCTCCATCGTCAAGCGCTCAGCAGCATCGCCAGACCTCCCTAGTAGAATAAAGTCCCCACCTGCAGCGGAGAGTAACGGACGACATATGCTGAGGAAAGTTACGACTTTGTGAGGTTGAATCCGATGGCAACGAGGAGAAAGGAAAACCCATCACGATCCCTTTCCAACCAACTAGGCTCGCCTATTCTGGGATTTTGCGTTGACAGAACTGCAAGGCGTAGTGCTTAGTAATGTAAAGGGCCGTGCTTGCGAATGGGCAAATAGATGTACTAGAGAATCCATCATGATCAAGAGGCTATTTGTGGCCGTTTTCGAGCTGCGGCTTATGAGGCTGTTGATAAGTGCAGTCGGCGCTTGAGGCATGGTGCCCCATAGGGAGAGAGGCCGGAAATAGCATCGGAGAAGTAGGACACCGAGATTTGGAACATTTGAAATGTTTGAACAAAATATCTCGAACAACAAATCAAGTGTCCAAAAGTATCAAATAAATCAGATTTGACTACGGATTTGATTTGATTGATTCGTGGGCAGTGCTGCCTAAAATGGCCCTTTTCAACAAGGCTGGCGACCATAATTGCCATTGGACAATCTGTGACGAAGAAACTACTAGTCTTGTACCCTATGTCCGCTTTGGTCCGACGATGACGAGACCACCGCGAAACGAATGAGAATGCGACTATCGTATTGCCCTACAGTGGAGACCGAAATCAGAGGCCGCCCTGGCTTTCCACAGAAAGTGTCCGAGCACGGATCATCTGTGGCTAGTGTGGCTTAGCACAGTACGCAGCGCCCCATGACAGAACTGTCATGATTTCCCCACATCATGGATGCCTGCCAATTTTGCACGCTGTCATGAAACTTAGCCACTTATGGCCGTGAGAAGGTTGATTTGTATCGTCTCGAACTCTACACAGCGCGCCCTGAACAAGCCGTGATTCTCACAAAAGTTTAGTCAGCAACATCTACTAATAAGCTCCGCACCTGCTTATATGCTATACATACCACACTATATTACCAAGCTAATTTAATGAGCCCACAACTAAACTTCATCCGAGAATGATGACTCCTCAAAACCCATGATGAACAGTTTTCCCGACGCGCAGCCAATAATAACAACAGATTCTGAACCTTTACTTAGAATCGTGGATACCCCAGGCCGGAAACTCGGGGGTAGCCATAAGACTTCGCGTCCATCAGGTCCACCCGCCGTGATCCAGGTGCCTTCATGGTTGATCCCGAAGCTTAACCTGGCATGCCTTTCTCCTACGACTTCTGCACTGCTGAGCTTTAGTTCACGTTCGCTCAAATGCGACGTACTGATGTCCCGAAAACGCATGCTGAAACGACCTATATTCGTGACTAAAACCATATTATCATCAGCAAAGGATGCGATGTTGGTGATTTGATTCGCATCAAAACTCCTAACGCCGATGCCTGTTGCCACTTTCCATATTTTGATGGTCTTGTCCCATGATCTCGAGGCGATAAGCGTGCCGTCGCTCGAGAATGCCACGGAGTTGACCGGTCCCGTATGGCCCTTAAGAGTCAGTTGTTCTTGACCAGTCTCTACCTTCCATATCTTGATGGTCATGTCCCGCGATCCCGATGCGATGAGTGCGCCGTCCTTCGAAAAGACGACAGAGTAGACCCAATCCGTATGGCCCTCGAAAGTCCATTTCTCTTTACCGGTCGCCACGTCCCATATCTTGATCGTCCTGTCGCCTGACCCCGATGCGATGAGCGTGTGGTCTTTCCGAAAGACGACAGAATAGACCCAATTTGTATGGCCCTCGAGAGTCTGTTCTTCTTTTCCTGTAGCCACATTCCATATCTTGATCGTCTTGTCCCGTGATCCAGAAGCAATGAGCGTGCCGCCGTTCGAAAACACCACAGAGGTGACCGAACTCGTATGGCCCTCAAGAGTCTGTTGTTGTCTGCCCGTCGCCACACTCCATATCTTGATCTTCCCATCATCTGATCCCGATGCGATGCGTGTGCCGTCCGGCGAAAACACCACAGAGCTGATAGAGCCTGTACGGTCCTTAAAATTCGGCTCGTCTTTGCCCGCCGCCACACTCCATATCTTGATGGTATTATCTTCTGACCCTGAAGCAATGAGCGTGCCGCCGTTCGAAAACACCACAGACTCGACCGAACCCGTATGGCCCTCAAGAGTCTCTTGTTGTCTGCCCGTCGCCACATTCCATATCTTAGTCGTCCCATCCCATGATCCCGATGCAATACGTATGCCATCGGGCGAAAACGCCACAGAGGTAATGAAACTAGTATGGCCATCAAGAGTGTGTTCCTC
This sequence comes from Fusarium sp. MBC 119, assembly GCA_030411635.1. Taxonomy (NCBI): domain Eukaryota; kingdom Fungi; phylum Ascomycota; class Sordariomycetes; order Hypocreales; family Nectriaceae; genus Fusarium; species Fusarium sp. MBC 119. The sequence continues at coordinate 29,169 of JAPERM010000038.1, read as the reverse complement.
TTCACCAGTCGCCACATTCCATATCTTAATGGTCTCATCATCTAATCCCGATGCGATGCGTATACCGTCCGGCGAAAACACCACAGAGCTGACCCCATCCGTGTGACCCTTGAGAGTCTGTTCTTTCTCACCTGTCGCCATACTCCATATCTTGATCGTCCCATCGTATGACCCCGATGCGATGAATGCGCCGTCATTCGAAAACACCACAGAGTTGACCCCATCCGTGTGACCCCTGATAGTCTGTTCTTCTTTGCCTGTCGCCACATTCCATATCTTGATTGTCTTATCCCATGATCCCGATACAATGAGTGTGACATCATTCGAAAACACCACAGAGCTGACCGTCTCCGTATGACCCTTGAGAGTCTGTTCTTCTTTACCTGTCGCCACATTCCATATCTTGATGGTGTTATCCCATGATCCTGATGCGATGCGTGTGCCGTCCTTCGAAAACACCACAGAGCTGACTGAATCCGTATGACCCCTGAGAGTCTGTTTTTCTTTACCGGTCGCCATATTCCATATCTTGATGGTGTTATCCCATGACCCTGATGCGATGAATGTGCCGTCCTTCGAAAACACCACAGAGGTGACCGAGTTCGCATGACCTTCAAGTGTTTGCAAGACCGCATCCCAGTCGGCGTCCACGTTCGGGAGTGGAGAGATCCACTTAGGAAGATGATGTTTAAATGTCGTTCGTATAACGCTCCGCTTGGGCGCAAACACAATTGCCGATGTATACAGCTGGAGGGGTGCGGTGTCGATGATCGCTCGATAGTTGAGCACGAACCGTTTCGCATCATGCAAGAAGTTGAGTAGTCGCCCACCGTCTTGGACCTAAGAAACATGTCTATTAGCAGATCGTTCGCACGCACCAGGCGGGTGACTCACATTGACTGTGCTCTGCAGCTCGTCTATGAATCCAATGCTCTCGGATATTCTGCCGAGCAGGCTCAATGCTTCTAGCCAATGTAGAAAATGTGTTTCCAGGAAGTCGCACGTGTCATTAATGCCATCCGGCTCCAAGTCAATCTTAGTCTGGTGATGAACCCAGTACATACAAGCGTATTGAAGCTCTGGAGGTATGCGTTCCTCGAGTTGCTGAGCGCCCACTGTAGATCGATGCATACCTGGGAAAGACAGGTTACATATGTTCTTACGCAGAGCGCCACGCATGACACGCAAGCAGTGTTTTGCCAGCCTTCGTTGAGTGAGTTTTTCATCCACCCAGAACTCGACCTTCTCTCTGTTATTTAAGTCCACGAGATAGTCTCGGAACGACAGGTGTAGAAGCCGTACAGGCACTGTTCGTTCCAATGGGATGCTCAAGACCGAATGCAGTGCATCTAGTCTTTCATCCACCGTCTCGGGTGCGATGTCGATCAGTCGTGACAGTGCTTTTACCGATAGAGAACTCGCAAGGGTGACGATACTGCCGACAATCACCTTGAAGTCTTCGATGACTTCATCTCTCTCTTCTCTTGGCAATTCAGTGATTTGTGAGCGCAGTATCGGCAGGTAAGTTTGCTCGAGCTGTTTCCCATGACTTCTCCTCCCTTGGTCCAACACCCTTTGCAATCGCGTTCGAGGGTTCCTCCGTCGAGAATCACCGACAAACCGACAAACAGTCGCTGCAAAGATAAACAGTGGTACAGCCATCTTCGCGAGACTCTGTACCGTTGTGCGGCCTGGCCAATCCGGCGGCAGTTTCCGCTCATTACCAACACTTGTGTTGAAATCAAGCCTGATCTTCTCAAACTCGTCATTCAGAAACACAGTGATGTCATGCTCGACGATTTGTGCTGGGATGCCATGTAGAACCAAGTCTTGGTAAGAACCCTGAACCTCACTGAACCCCAGTCGAATAGGAAGCTCCGGCCTGCTCGTCAAGAAAACCCGGAGATGAGGGCGGACAAGTTTGGCTTGTGAGAAGACGTTAATCAGCAATCTAATATCAGCCTCTTGATCACACTCGTCTAAAGCATCGATCACTATCACGACTGGCGACAACACTTTCGCCAAAGCTGCTGCCTCAGACAGCGGTTCTTGGATGAGCTTTTGAAACTGTTCTCTCACAGACTTCCCCACAATGGCTGGATTGTCATCTAGTGTCTTCTTGATGAAGAATGTAACTCCTGGAATGCTCAAGGCCAGTTGGTGGGAAAGAGTCGACATCAACTTGTTCAGGTTGCCTCTGTCCATCTCTCCTCTCTTGAAGAAGAAGCTGGCTCCGAGATCTCCTCGTTTCGATCGCGCCCGGGCAACAGTCCGCGAGATAGTCGACTTGCCAGTCCCCGCCATCCCATTGAGCCAGAACATGGTCTTCGACTCGGGGTCATCGATCCAGCGGTCTATTTCTTTAAGAAGCTCCTCACGCGTATCTGGTAAGCATGTCGGGTTGTGCTGTTCGGCGTTGGAGTCGAACGAGGCACCGTCCGCGGTGGGAAGTTGATGAAGGGTTGCTCGGTGATCGATGTTCTGGAGAATTGAGCTAGACCAGGCTCACATCAGCTCAGAGGTCGTTTCCCAGATTGCATCACTTACGTCTGATCGACATTCAACGCCAACGAGATGTTGTCTCTGCAGCGCGCAAGGTCCTCGATAGTTCCCTTGACATCCTTGCTTTCGAACGGCCACTTGAGTGCGCGTAGACCGAATCGACTCATCCTCTTTCGACGAGTTGAAGGCTTGAGCTGTTGATCGAGTTTCTCCAGCCTTGAACGACCATCTTCTATGGCAGACTGCAATCGCTGCGATGCTCTCAGCTCCTCGGCACGGGGACCACCGAAGAGAGTCAGAAGTTCTTCGCTAGTTGTCTGAAAAGTGGCAACTTCGTCGCGTAGCTTTTCGATATCGTCCTTGGCATTCTTCACATCTTGAGAGTACTGAAAGCATAGGGAAAGTACCTTGGCCGAAAGATCGACCACGGCAATGACGCTTGACGCGATGCCGAGCGATTCTGCCATTATATCCGATCACTGCATTCGCTTTCAGATTCGTTGACGATGGCAACTGCGGCCTGGCCATCAAGCGGGGTTGGCGAGGCTCAGTCCTCCCAACATGCATGGTACACGTGACTCTGCGCAAGCAGCAAGGCTGTAGGGGCCATCGCAGATAATCATATCAGTTAAGCGGAAGCCCTGGATTGTCGTCGCGAATCAGAAGGGCATCTTGGTCAGAAAAATCGGACTAGGTTCGAGATAAAATTAAGTATGTGTATGTCTGAACCCCCAGAGCATTGAGAGGCAACGCGTCAGTCCTGGCACGTTAACCCAAGGCGGGATGATGACTCTTCTTATCGATTGCTTATCGATAACAGCTCCACAATGAGATGCATTGTCATCAAAGGGAGGTGGGGCTGCTCTTTGTTTTGGCACTTCTTTGAAAAACAGGGGTCACGAAAGAGGCACAAAGAGGTCAAAGGCCATGGGTTTGCGTCTTTCACGCAGAACATTCTGGCTAGCCGTAATCAAGAGTGAAAAAAGTGTGTTCCATCTGTTGCTGCCAGATTGTCTTCCTTCCATTCCTCCTGCCGCCATTTTCTGCTCTGCAGTAAATGCCCAAGACTCAGCGCTATGGACGATGACAGTCAGCCGTTTGACCCTACACAGTGGGACCACCATGAATTTGACTTCCGGACGCCTCAGCTTTCAGGCACCAACAACCGCGGCGCAAGCTTCGCTGCTAGCCCAAGCCCATCGCTAAACAGCTAGAGACCCAGATTGCCGCTGCTTCAGCTAGGTGACTGGGATCCCGACGTTGCATATGACGAGCATCCTCCTACCTGCATCCATTACTCCATCGAATGGAAGCTGCAGCTCCGTAAAGGGCGGCTCTCCAAGCTCGCAAATGACACAGAACAGAATCTTGTGCTAGCGACCGGCGCTTTCTGGGGCACGATTCTCGAAGCCAAGGTAGAGAAGCTATTGAGACAGAAAACCCCGCGGGGCAAGAACTATGCACCTGAAGAAACCATCATCGTCGTCTCCGTCACCGACCGCAGCGAACGAGACCTCACGAAGCGATTCGACGAGTTCGACATTGACTAGGAAATGGCGGAAGAGCAGCTTTGCAAGTGGAGCCATCTTTTTCGCACAGGAAAGAAGCTCAGAATTGACGTCTCTTTTGTTTGCAAGGACGAGCCTCAAGGCTCTAGGGTAGTGCAACAGCAGGGTGGTGGCCGAGGTAGCGCCACCGCTCGGCAACTCGCCCAGAGGGACCAGCTGCTAGAGACACAAGAGGCTGCTGGCCAGCCCCGTGTCTGGAAAGACGTGTACGATATCATGCGATGCAACGGACACTTATGCCCAGGCTCGTACTGCCGTTGATGAGCAAAGAAAACACATGACACTAAACACGAGCATTCTGACCAAGCTGGTTGAGTATGCTGAACAAGGTAACGAGCTAAGGACGCACAGGGATGTGCCACCCTATATCCTCGACATGATCTACGAGAAGGACAGGCTAGAGGGTGAGCGCCCAATTAAGATCGTGAATGTCTTACCCTCACCCTATGGTCATGCCACTATGGAAGGATGTACCCCGCCGTCATCGAGTTTTGGGATCGTCTCACCGTCGGTAGTGGATCTGACGGATCTGGTGATTCCCAAACCGATCGGCAGGGCCGTAGATGACTACACTCAATGGCTTTGCGACCAGGTCGAGGATGAGAACTGGAAAGCAGACTTTCGCAGCGCGGGCAACATCACGAAGGCCGAGTGTCTCGACTTGAGACACGTCTATCAGGATCGGGACATTAGGTACTACACCGACCAAGGCGTCAAGGCTGGCATCGCTAGGTCATTCGTCCAGGACATCAAGATGTGGGCGGACAGTCTGTGAATGAGTACTGAGGATCAGATCACGCGTCATTCACGCGTGTGGGTTTGTTTATCACGTATAGTATAGTCGTCTATCTGTTGGCCTACTGTTCTGTGGTGCCTATTCCATTTCCTCGTCAATAGTAAGCCCAGCATGACGAAAGTGACCTCTGGCGCTCGCCTCACGTTTCCCTACCGTCTCTACGCATGCCTGTAGAAATGCTCGGAAGTCCTTCTTGAACAGTTCAGCTAGCTCAGGTCCAGGTTTCTTTATAAAGCTCTTCAACTCAGCAAAGTACTCCTCGATCGGGTTAAAGTCTGGTGAGTACGGAGGCAAGTAGAGCAGCTCCACTCCAGCTTCAGCGCACATCGGCGCAATCTCGTCATTGTGGTGGAAAGATGCGTTGTCCATGATAAGCACAGACTTCTTCTGCGGCCATCGCCCGCAACTGTGTAGCAGCTGCTCGATAAAGTCCTTGAATAGGGCGGCATCAGTAGACCCGGGATAGACGCGAGCCAGCTCTATGCCGTCCTGCGTGTAGGCAGCGAGGATCTGGTACCTCTGTTCACGGTTGAACCTGCCAATCTGTATCGGCGTCACTCCACTCGGAGCCCATCCCTTTCTGCGATAGCCTACGCGTCTGTCGGCGCCCGACTCATCGATGAAGATCATCTGGTACGACTTGTATTTCGACAGTTTGTAGAGGTATAGATCTCGGAGGTAGGGGTTTCGCTGCTTTGCAACAGGATGGCAGTTCTTTCGCGTCCATCGAGCATTCTTCAACAAGCGACTGATGGTGGAAGGGGATACTTTGTCCCGAACTTGCCGCGGAGGAATGCTATCATCTCGGTCCGATCGGTGGTAGGATACTCGGCGAGACTCTCGAGCAAGACATCTCGTTTGTAGGGGGTCACCTTCTTGTAACGTCCGACGCGATTCGGGGGCGCCTTTGTCGCTTCAAAGAGCTCGAACCTGGCTCGAGCTTTGCGGACGGTTCGCGGGTTGCACGGGATGGCCTGGGCTATTTGTTTAGTTGGCTCACCTCGTCGGATCATGGCTTCCATCATCTCACGGTCAGCATCAGACAGTCGGGGCGCCATTTTTGGGTCAGCCAGTTCAAGGCTTATTCTGGATGTGTGAGGTTGGATGAGAGGTGACAGCTGTCAATAGTGATTCTTCTTGCCTCACGGACCACAATTTGCCTGTGTTGGAGGAAGAGCACGTGACCGAAACCTGTCATCATCCTTTCAGCGTCAAGGTCCGATTGTTGACATTCTGACCATAAGCTTAGGACCATTGGCTGCACCGTAAAGGTCCAGAAGTGACGGTCATGCTTGGTGACTGTGGCCTCTTTGGAAGGTGTCAGACAAAGAACAGCTCCGCTTGCGTGTCTCTTATGGACCCGCTCATACAACACTTTAATGGATATGTAAGCAGTCAATCTTGGTTTAATTCCTGAGGCAGAACCCCGTCGAACCTTCTTTTGTCTGCTATTCCGCTAGTCGTAAAGGACATGTACCAAACCAATGAAACCATGCATGCCCGTGTTTTGCTGAGGCCATTGGTTTAAATCACGATATGTATGTATAGTGTAGAGTTCAATTATCCATATATATCTAAGTAACTTTGGGCATGACTCAGCTCGTGCTGTGTTTTTCTACGATGCAAACTGAGAAAGCTATTCTTCTTTCTTTTGTACTTTCGTTTTTTATCGCGAAATAGACAAGCGGCTATCTGAAGTGTGGCCAGTTGGGGTTGCGCTATCAATCGTTATCGATTGCGACTTCAGATCAAAGTTGGCACTACCACCATACGTAGCTGGAAAGATCGCTATCATCGTCATAACTCGCAATCTTTGAGAAGGAAACAAAAGCAAGAGAACAACATCTCCCTCGGGGATGGGAATGAGTGATCTTATCTTTTGAGTAGGGGTAGTTGAAGGGCAGTCAAAAAGAACTAGCTCTACCGGGTAGCCCCACGAAAACTCTTTGTGATGTGGAGGTACTCACTCCGCTGATTGGATTGTTTGAACGAATCAAAACATTCATTCCCATCCAGATTAGGTTGCATCACACCGTTTCGAGAAGAACTGAGGAATACAACTTCATCGTCCTCGCGTGTTGCTTTATATTTGTAGCGCTTCCGCTCATATCATCGTGATATTTTGCATGCTTTTGCTTGCCCCAAGACCGTCTGGATGATTGAATAATATTTCTTTGTGGGTCAGTTCAGCCTGGCAACAGCTTGTTCGGGGCCTTTGAAGAGATGATTGGCTGTGAACCCACTCATGACAAGGATAATGCATGGTTACGAGAAAAGGTGCCTCGTGGGGCTGAGCTTTTTGATGTTCCCCGCCCAGTTTCGAGCGCCCAAGATCCTCTTTCCTTTCTTATCTACCACAGCTGATCTGCCACTAGCAAACGAGACCGCAGAAAGTCGCTTGGTTCTTACATAATTCTTGGTTTTCCTTTGTTACCCTCTACTTCTTCAATCATCCCATCCTATTCTCGGTTGCACACATACCCGCCTTTGTCTTTTCGGACCTACATTCTCTTGCAGTGCCCTGTAGATGTCGGTCGCTTCCTCAACGATGGTGTTGAGGTTTGCCTGATTTGATCAGCTGATTGAGCGTCACCCTTATGACGTCAACCCAATCGCCCTGCCCACTCCGTCCGAAGGACCGTCGCGTGTTTGAGATAGCCATCATTTGCGCTTTGCCCCTTGAGGCTGACGCTGTCGAAACCTTGTTCGACCATCGCTGGGATGGCCATGATCCCACCTTCCCGAAGGCAGTGAATGATTCCAATACCTACTCAGTAGGTTTGATAGGTTGTCATAATGCTGTACTTGTACGTATGCCAGGGATGGGCAAAGTACATGCAGCGGCAGCAGCCTCTAATTGCCGGGCGAGTTTTCCGAATATCAGGATCGCCCTTGTGGTTGGCGTCTGTGGCGTCGCTCCTCTGAAGCATAACGGCGAAGAGATTGTACTCGGCGACGTCGTGATCAGTGAAGGTATCATCCAATATGATTTTGGACAGCGTCTACCCGGGCGATTTATACCCAAGATTGGGCTGCTGGACTCTTTGGGAAGGCCCAACCAAGAGATACGCGGAGTACTAGCACAAGCAAAAGGAGTTTTAGGCCGCCGGCGTTTGGCTAGGGAGATGATGAGTCATCTCGGTATATTTCGTCAAGATCCAGAGCTTGGTGGCGATTATCCTGGCTCTATGAATGACAAACTGTTCGAAGCGTCGTATCGTCATGACGAAGACCGCAAGTCATGCGAACAGATCGGCTGCGATGGTAAGCTGGTGCCGCGACGCCGTTTCCAAACCACAGAGACCAGCCCCATGCCAGCTATTCATTTCGGATTGGTAGCATCTGGAGATTTCGTGATGAAGTCCGGGGAAGACCGAGACCGTAACACAGAGGTGGAAGATATCATTGCTTTCGAGATGGAGGGTGCTGGGGTTTGGGACGTTTTACCAACCGTCGTGATCAAAGGCGCATGCGACTATGCTGATAGCCACAAGAGCAAAATATGGCAACGATACGGTGCGGCTACGGCGGCTGCTTGCGCGAAAGCTTTTATTAGCTTCTGGATGCCCTCACTTGACCAAGGTATGTCGTACCACGCCTCTCGCGATAGTTGCTGATCGTGGTCAAAGAAATTTCACGCGTTGCTGTAAACCTCGAAAGCAGCCTCTCTTTACAGGTCCAAAGTTCTCAAGGTCAGAGCAAAAATGCGCGTGCCATCAGCGAGCGTCAAATGCGACCTACTTTCTTAGTTCCCTTTTCGAAAAACGACCTCTTTGTAGGTCGAAAAGATGTCCTTACGAAATTGCAGAGTCTCGTTTTCGACAGAGGATATCAGAAGGCTGCGCTTGTTGGCCTCGGGGGTATTGGCAAAACGCAGATTGCTCTGCGGTTCGCTTATTGGGTCAAGGAGAAGAAACAGGACTATTCAGTGTTCTGGGTACCAGCGCTGAGTCGTGCCAGTTTTGAGCAATCATGTGTGCAGATCATTGATGCCTGTAACATTCCTACTACAGGAAGCAACAACGTGGTTAAATCAGTCCGCCAGTACCTAAGCTCAAAACGTGTAGGCAAATAGCTTCTTATGGTTGATAATGCTGATGATATACAAATCATCATGGGCTCAGCAGACGCGAAGAAGGGCATATACCAATCGCTTCCTCAGAGCGACGAAGGACGGATCTTGTTTACAACACGATACCGAAAAGTAGCAGTATCGGCTGCTAAGCGAAATACTATCGAAGTACCTGCAATGAGTCCGGATGAAGCGAGAAGCTATTTCCATGAGGCCTTAATTCAGGAAATCTCTTCAATCGATGAACAAGCCACAGATCATCTTCTGGCATTACTGACATACCTTCCACTGGCGATCACGCAAGCAGCTGCGTATATAAACGAAAACCAGGCATCAATCGCAGAATATCTACAACTCTTCGAGAACACCGATCTTGACCGAACAGAACTGCTGAGCGCCGGGTTCCATGACGATACAAGATACGAGCAGTCTCAAGATCCCGTGGCGACTACCTGGTTCATCTCGTTCAACGAGATCCGCAAAGCTGACGAACTGGCCTCGCGTATTCTGATGTTTCTGGCTTTCGTCGAACCCAAGGCAGTGCCTCAGTCCATGTTACCCGAAGGCGAATCACGGCAACAGTTGACCCGGGCGATTGGAATGTTGTGTGGCTATGGGTTTCTGTACAGACGAGGATCTAGCAAGGTATTCGACATGCATAGCTTAGTGCATCTGACAATACGGTCCTGGGTTGCAGAGAGTGGTTCATTAGAGAAGCAAAGGCAAGAAACGATAGCGTCCTTGGAGGACGTGTTTCCGACGAACGAGTGGGAAAACAGAGATCTCTGGCGGCAGTACCTACCCCATGCAATTAAACTTTTGAGTACATCTCAAGATGACTAGAGCGAAAGGTTATGTGAGCTAGGTTATTGGGTTGGCCGATGTTTTCTCACGGATGGGCGTGTGGCAGAAGCAGTAAAATTACTGAAACATGTGGTCGCGGTTCGAGAGACGACATTGGCGAGAATTCACCCATCACGGCTGGCATCACAGCACACGCTTGCAGTAGCATACCGAGCCAACGGGCAGGTCAAAGAAGCAGTAGGACTCCTAGGGCATGTGGTCGCGGTTAGAAAGACGACATTAGCGAAGATTCACCCATCACGACTTGCATCACAGCGCGCGCTTGCGGGAGCATACCAAGCCAACGGGCAGGTCAAAGAAGCAGTAGGACTCTTAGAGCATGTTGTCGCGATTGAGCAGGCGGCATTAGCTAAGAATCATCCGGACCGCTTGACATCACAGCACGCGCTCGCAGGCGCATACCGAGCCAACGGGCAGGTCGCACAAGCAGTAGAACTGCTAGAGCATGTGGTCGCGATTAGAAAGACGGTATTGGCGGAGGATCATCCATCACGGCTTGCGTCACAGCACACGCTTGCAGTAGCATACGAAGCCAACGGGCAGGTCAAAGAAGCGGTAGGACTTCTAGAGTATGTCGTCGCGGTTGAGAAGACGACACTGGTGGAGAATCATCCGGACCGCTTGGCATCACAGCACGCACTCGCAGGCGCATACCGGGCTAACGGGCAGGTCGCAGAAGCGGTACGAATGCTAGAGCATGTAGTTGAGGTCGAAGAGAAGATGTTGGTGGAGAATCATCCATCACGACTTGCATCACAGCACGAGCTCGCAGGCGCATACCAAACCAATGGGCAGGTTACAGAAGCAGTACAACTACTCGAGCATGTTGTCGCGGTTGAGCAGACGACACTAGCGGAAAATCATTCGTCACGACTGGCATCACAGCACGCGCTCGCATGCGCATACCGAGCCAATGGGCAGGTCGCAGAAGCAGTCAAACTGCTAGAACATGTCGTCGCGGTTGAAAAGACGATATTGGCAGAGAATCATCCGGACCGCTTGGCATCACAGCACGCGCTTGCAGTAGCATACGGAGCCAATAGACAGGTCAAAGAAGCGGTAGGACTTCTAGAGCATGTCGTCGCGGTTGAGAAGACGACACTGGTGGAGAATCATCCGGACCGCTTGGCATCACAGCACGCACTCGCAGGCGCATACCGGGCCAATGGGCAGGTCGCAGAAGCAGCGAAATTGCTAGAGCGTGCGGCTACAGTCGAGGCAGAGGCTCTAGTAGTGTAGAACTCTAATTGATAACTATCGGTAAACGCGTAGTACCATTGTTACGAAATGTGAAGAGGGGCCTAGCACAATAGTAGAGCTGAAGCCGTCGGTTAGTGATAAGGAAATGCAACCAGTCTGATTGTGCGCTAGATGTTCATTATAATACTGTATCCCCAAAGAAATTTGAAAGTTTGACCGAAGTCATGTGAGGATCATGACTAGTGCTGGATGCGCTGCGTAGAGTTCGAAAACAATACATCTTGGCCTTCTCATGGCAAAAAGCGGCTACATTTCATGATAGTATGCGAAAATGGCAGGCATCCATGATGCGGGGTAAGGGTGACAGCTCTGTCATGGGGCACTGCGTACTGTGCTAAGCCACAGTAGTGATGATATGGTCCGTGCTCAGAAACTTTCTGTAAAACGCTGGGCGGCCTCTGATTTCGGCCTCCACTGTATCTGAATATTGTTGGTTCAAGAACAGTTTTCTCCAGCAGGCATAGTATTGCTTAGAGGGTGATGATGTCAAGAAAGGGCCTCTCACGCAAGGGAGAGAGATGAGCACAAATGACGTCAAAGCTTGGTAGAAATGACATCATTATGTGGCCTATGACATCCAGAAGTCGACCACTGGACTCTTCTTCTGCTTGATTATAACAAAGCCAATTATATCGACGTTTTTAGTCTTATTGCGTTGCCAGTTTATCAGAGATATGTAACAAGGATTTTATCTCGACTTCAGCATCGACTAAGATCATCAGAAACATGTTACCATCTAGTCCAGGACTTTGGTTTGGTCTCTTGTCGATTGCAAACAACTGCGTCATACTTGCCAAAGCTCACAGAAATGATCCGCTACTCTCTCGTGGCTCAAATACAGTCTCGCCATACGTCAATGCCGCCTACTTTACTAACTGGTACGTGATATGGACTAACAATGCCCCGGCCAGTGCGAATGAGCGCCAAGATACTGAACGTAAGATGACAGGGGCATTTATGAAAGAAATTACCAGCCTAACGACCTTCCTGTCTCGCAGATTACGCATCTCCTCTATGCCTTCATGAATCTAAGCCCTGATGGGACCGTGTATGGACTCCCTACATAGATTAATCTCACTAGCTGACGTGCAGGTGAAGCTTCACAGGCGATACCTACGCTGATCTAGAGAAGCGTTATGATGGAGACTGTAAATATACATCGCCTTACGTGCATCTTTGCAGTCCCTGAAAATAAATCTAATAATTATCTATAGCTTGGCTCGAAGAAGGAATGAACGCCTATGGCTGCGTCAAACAGATATATCGTCTCAAACAAGCCAACCGACATCTGAAAGTCTTGCTTTCTATTGGAGGCTGGACTTGGTCATCAAATTTCCCCGCAGTGGCCAGTTCGGCAGAAACGCGATCCAGATTTGCTAACTCAGCGGTAGAAATTATGAAAGATTGGGGCTTTGATGGCATCGATATTGATTGGGAATACCCAAATGGAGGTATTGAGGCTGACAATATGGTGTTACTTCTAAAAGCTGTGCGCGCCCGACTGGATTCATACGCCTCGGCATTCGCCCCTGGCCATCATTTTCAACTGACCATCGCTGCTCCTGCCGGACCTCAGCACTACACGACAATGCGGCTGTCTGGTATCAGTAAAGTTGTTGATTACATATACCTGATGGCATACGATTATGCTGGAGGATTCAGTAGCGCCGCCGGCCATGCTGCGAACCTTTATGCCAACGAGAACCTGCCGGGTTCAACGCCATTCAGCACAAATATGGCGGTTGAAGCCTATCTGGATGATGGGGTTCCTGCACACAAGATAGTTCTAGGGATTCCAATATATGGTAGGTCGTTCGAAAGTAATGCTGGTATAGGGCAAACGTTTGATGGTGTTGGCCCGGGTAGATGGAGTGAGGGAGTCTGGGACTATAAGGATTTGCCGAAAAGTGCCAATGCCATCATGCGTTATGACAGCGTAGCCGAAGCATATTATACCTATGATCCCGTTGACAGGGAACTGGTATCTTTCGATACTCCGGAAGCTGTCAAGAGGAAGGTAGAATATCTAAAAGACCATAGCCTTGGCGGTAGCATGTTCTGGGAGGCATCGGGTGATCGGCCAGACTCACACTCTCTTATCAGTACGAGTTATAACGCACTCGAGTTTCTTGATGAAACGGAAAACCATTTGGAATATCCAGACTCAAGATATCAGAACATTGCTTCAGGATTGGTGAATTAGCTTGGTACGAACCTCCTAGCAACGACAAAGAGCTTTGCGACTTGCAAACATTAATTACTACATATCGCTATTGAGTCACAAAAATGATATAGATGACTGCGGCGACGAGTCTTGGTAGCTAACGCGTTAGATACTTGATTGAACAGAACGGTAATACGATTATACACGTGATAAAAGTGTAAGTACGAAACAAGCTAGAGGCGTAGCAAGTACAACACAGTTCAAATCAGAGCACAACCAAAATTTATCATAGCCTGTGCGCCCGAGAGGCACTGATCGTCTAATTCTGCTATTTTGTTTTTGCTCGTAATTCACCACGATTATTCTCATTTCGGTTACCTCCTCAGATCCCCCTCCTCTCATGCATGAGGAAGTTCCATTAGGAAAGATGAATGAGCTAGAAAAAGGCTACCAAGGAGCCTATATTCTGACGCTGATTGAAAGAAGGGGGCGAGGCAAATGTCTTATAATTACCGGCCATATATATATGTTTCCTGCCCGACAACCAGTGTTCTCCGGCTCATGGAGAAGGCCTGGAATGCTCAGCCTTTGAGGGGCATTATCGATTTGTCTCTTTCCTGAGGTTAGGATTTGAAGTTACACCTATACCCCATTCGTATCCACCAGAAATAGTAGTAAAGTTTGTCTCATGCTGGACGCTCCGATTTACAACAACGTTCGCTACAGTGATATTGCGGATTACTTTGAGGCAATCATGTTACTTTGCCCCTTGCTTCATTTTACGTCCGTAGACATTGATACGGTCTGCTGTTAAGAATTAAGACGTAAAAGAGCGTCCAATGAAAGCTCTGACCATGGAATTTCGTTTCCAACCAGCCATTCGCCGTAGGTCTCAAGGACATCGATTTCAAGGGAAGTCGTGTTACAAAGTAATGGTATGCGATGTACCATACGTTACAGGAGGACACTAATTTAAAAACTCAGAATTTCATCCCACAGGAAAGGAATGCTTCTTCGACCCGAAGCCTTCTGTTAAACTTTACACTTTAAAAGAAATTCGATCAAGAGCGTGATCTTTGAACCTCCGAACCGGCAACTAAGAAGATTGTTCCGTGGCCATCATCCAGCTACTCCCACAATGCAACCACTTTGGGGCTCACAGCACCATTTTACGACCTAGCACCACTGAGGTCTCCCACTAGCCAGCTCTATGGGGTTTGATCGATGGGCCTGCTATTCCAATACAGAGGATGACGGCTAACAGCCTCAGCCCGCGTGTTTTTATTGCAAACCATACCAGTCGGCCAGGGGCAGAGTACCAACAGCAATCTAACTATGTTCATGGAGCCACGTGTAAGTAAGAAATCGTCACCACCTCAAATGGGTAGGGATCGCCACCTCTGCTCGCCACCGCCGGAAAGCGAGGGTTCCCCTTGTAACACAGAAAACTCTAGAAGAGGGTGACACCACCATCTATGCGTTGCATAAGAAGAATGTGGAGTGGTCTGGAATTTGGATATTATGGTATCACAGATAGTAATAACGTTAGACAAATTACGTCTGATAAGGCTCCTGGTCTCGTTGTCCATCATCCTACGCGAGCTGTGACATACAAATGGGTTAGCTTTAAGACAAAAATTGATGCTATGGGCTAGGTTAACATCACACTTTCACTTTCTTCTCATATTCATGGTATCAATAGTTTCTTCAGGTACCAAACACGTCGATAAATATTATAGGAGACGAAAACGGCTACAAGACAAGCTACGGAGGTGGTTGACATCGAAATAGATCTCGGACCCGGTAGATTACAATTCGTTTTGTTGACAAAGGGCGGAGAGCTGGTAACAATCGAAAAGAGAGCTAAATCAGGCTTAGTGAATCTAATGTTCTTGACTGAACATACCGCTCCCCAAAGAACTGACGTGGAGGACAAATTCGCCAACGCGACAGCATTTGTCATAAAATAATGACTGTTGAATAGCGTACCATCATCGCAATTGTGGGCGTACGTTCACCTCGACCATAAATGCTGGGAGAGGAGGCTGAGAACATAAGCAAGATGGTGTGGTGAGTGTAAGATGCGCAACAGTACCACTGGCCGATGCTTGTCCTCTGGTTGGCGCTTGAACGTAATGGCGCTTCCAGGCACTCTACCCCTGCCACTGCAAGGGCAGGTGGCTTCTGTGTTCTGCCCGTGCGCTTGCCGATCTTAACATGTATTTTGTATACTTATTAGCGATTGAGGGTCTCGTCAGGGGTTCAGTCGATAAGGCGTGCACTGTGTACGCGATGAGCCCGCGGTAACACTATCACGCTAACAGCTGCATGTGCTAACCTCGTTTTGAACTACGGCTCCTAAGTGGAGGAAATAAACATGTACAAGAGGATGGCGATACGCTACCGGGGATCCTGACGCGGCGATCAGAGCTAGAAGAGGGCTTGGGACATGAGCCGCCCATCCGCCACTTAGCGGGTTTTAGATTTTGGCTTATCTCATGAGGCAAGAGTGCATTTGAACGAGAATTTCAAACTTTGGATAGAAAAGGAATTGATTTTACTTGTGCTGTGCTTACCTAGCACACATTCGACAGTTTTCGACACGCCGAGGCGGCGAGAGCGGCCAGCGACAGATGATTGTCCCCCTGTTGGCTCTCCAGACTTTGCGGAGCGTGATGAATGAGTAACATATGACACAGTACAATCTGCAGATGTGTTGAGTAGACCTTTGCTATGCCTGGTTGCCTCGATATTTCTACCAGACACAGACAATAGGGATGAGTAAGGAAAAGACGTGTTCCTTTCCTGACGCAGAGGGACAAACGCAATTACTTGTGTCTGACTAAGTCGATTGTGCTGCTGCGCTAATCCACGTCCCCTCCCCACTCCGAACACTACCTTGCGCCAGACCATCGTGTGCACGAATACGTCCTTTATAAGCCTTCAAGACGGTTAGACACCGAGTGATATCCATTTCAATAGATAGAATATCTTCTCCATTTGGCCGACGCATTTAGGGTTTCTGCATCTCTGATAATATTATTCGAAGCGCTGACCATCATGTTGTGCCAAATTTCGCAGCCTTATCCATCCCTTCCCCCAACCGTCACCTATCTCAATTAGACTTACCTCAGAACCGACGCTGGAACGCAATGTTGGCAGCTCTAGAGGAGTTTATCAGCGATGCTCCAGATTATCTAAATTGTGTCGCCAACCTCAGCGACGATGTTGAGAAACATCAAGTTGAGCTTGCCGCTGCTGTTGCTACGAGGAGAAGGAGTTTGGCAACAAAGTCCCTTCGCCACAAAGGCTGGGCCGAGTCGCTCTATAGCGCGGATGGCCCTCCTAGAATTCCCCTCGACACTTATGCTACCGAGGCTGTACTTGAAGGTGCCACTGGTAAGCGAATACTGACACAAGTTTGGGATGGTGGAAAGTATGATTGAGATCACGTAGCAAAAAAAGGGCTAAAAGATGCGAATACTATACATATGACAGGAAGATTCGTCACTTCCATGATAGATGCGTTTCACAGTCACCTAAACTGTGGACCCTTCGACCATACCGAAGTCCTAAATCACCATGATGCCATGCCACAAGAGAGGTTTCCAACCTACACGAGCATAACGTTAAGAATCCGCTGATTTTGACAGAACAAAGTTCGCCACACCAACGCCGGATATGGAGATTCTTCTTTAACAAGCTAGCTTCTGATACTCGGACTGGATTAGGATCTCGACAGCTAGCGTACAGAATCGGCTCTGGTACACCTGACCTAGGATTTGGTAAATAAGAGAGATCGGACGTTATTTCATGCAACGAAGGCAATTTCACAATGTTAGCTGTGGATATAGCGGATGGCAGTTGCGATATCATGGTACAACTCAAGGTTGACGACCCAGATGGATTGACAAAAGAGGCACTCGAATGACCCTTCACGGTACATGCGTGAATTAAAAACGAGTACATGGAGTCTTCATCTGTTCGAGTGTGCTTAGACGGCTTTTCTCTGGATGATGAGTTATCACAGCGGCCCTTATACTCAAGATCCTCATGGGGTTGTTAATCAAAGCAATGGGGCATGAGAACCTACCAGTAGGAGGAAAGGCAGTTTCTGCAACGAGAGCCTGTGAGTGACCCTGTGATCGATGGAGAACATAGCGCTGTTTTGTCAAGTCTTCGATTCTGTCTCTCGGTCGCTGATTTTCTTTCTCGACCTTTTCTAACTCTTGGAAAACGTGCTCGAGCTTATATTTGCGCTTACTCCGTGCTCTCCTTGAAGTCGCTGCGTTCCGTTCCCTTTTCTACTTTATCTTATACGAACCCGTATAACCGCCTACCTGAGTGGGTATAAATGTATCACTCTAATTGTAAGGGGGCCCTTCCATATCGGATCTTGATAAAGAAGTCTCGGCTGGATGGCCACCACCGAGAAGCTCTTGATCAGACTGCATTTCGGAACTATATGAAGCTATAGGATGTGCCAAAAACGACAGGAATCATCCTTGTACTTGGCGTGGGCTTAAAATGGAGGTAGAAGTCAGTGGTCCAACAAAAGTTACAGTCTTGTGGGAAATCGCCTGTCCGGTACCTGACGTTGTGTGAACGAATTCATTTGGTTCCTAGCTATGCAAGCTAGATGTTTGGTGCCTGAAGTCCTCTTGTGCAATGCTCCTGATGAGTTCCTCGCCAAGAGGCATGCAGGTTGTCAATGGATGTTGACATCCGTCGGGTTTACCAGATGTTGCTTGACCGTGAAGTATATCTCAGGGGTGCTGTTTGGGGCCATTTAGCAGTGTTATATTTCTTAGCACAGGAAAAGGAGACCCTATTGCTAGCAGTCGTCCTTGGATGAGCAGCTTTCAAGAAGTATTGTAGACTCAATAGGCAATACGTTTATTGAGAGCCATGTCGTTGAACAGAAATGTGATTAAACGAGAAACTATCGAGAAGTAAGGTCGTTTTATGGCTAGGAGCTGAATCTTTGTATGGGCTCTCATTGGGAGGTCGTTGGTCGTGGTTATAGATCCAGATATTCACCCTCCATCGTGCCCACCTATGACTCAGTTCATCCATATTCCTGTTTCATTGAGGTGCATTTCTTGTCTCACACCAAGATTGTTGAAATTATGTATTTAGCTCGTCCGGAAGTTCAGGAGAAAGAAGCAAGGCATTTAGCTAGTTGCGGGTGTGTTCGCGAATGTGCTACAGCCATAATACTAGTTCTCCTGTCAATGCACCCAACACCCGTTCTTTTGCCGACCTGGTCTCGACCTTTTGAGACCCCGAGACGGCTCACGTCCGTTCCTCATCTTTGCTATTATGAGGTGAAGTTCTTAGAAGATACAAATCGTCACAATTGCCTCCGTAGCCGTGGGCTCATGTACGATATCGGGCGTAACGATTCATAGCACCCATTTGTCGCTGAACAGATCTTGCCGGCCTACCATAGAATCTTTTGAATCTGCGAACGCACGGGTTGTAGGAAGGCTCAACATGACTCACCGTATATTTTGTTGGTGCCTCTCTGTGACGATAATGCGCCATATCGCATTGTCAACATGGCCACTCTACATTCTGCGAACATTCGTCGCAACCATGCTGGGAAACTATGTCTTTCGTAATGTAAAAAAATAGCGATAAATGTCGAGGCCAGTGTAAAAACGACTGCTTCAAAAATAGTCATGGCCTGGCAGTGGTAAGCCAGATTTCCCTGACCATTCGAAATGAGAATGCCAGTCCAGTGTGATGCCAGAAATGTCGTGTAAGCGGCAGTTCCTAGGTAGATAATATATGAAAGCCAAAATCCCACAAAAACATGATGTCGTCTTTGCATGTTCATTTCTTCTCTGAAACCGTAGTATGGAATCGTTCCCCAAACGATCAGCGTGATGAATAGTGCCTGGAAGATGAGTGCGATAAACGTTCCTTCAGCCAACGGTGCATTGATGCTCCATTGTGGTAGAAGTCGCGCACGCACAAACCAGGCGAAGTAAATTAAGGCACCTGTTATTCCAAAACATGCCGCGGCCAGGAAGGCAACCTGTATGACAAAAACGATGCAGGCGACAAGATGATAAGCAGCATTGAGTATTTTGCTTCCAAGAGTCATGTCGGAAGGCATATAGGATCTTTCCGCAAGCAAGTTTTATGTCGAGCTTGCTCTTATGTTTTTGCTGATAGGGACGCAGGGCGTTGATTTAGGCTGTCGTAGATGATATCACGACGCTAACCAAATGAGTATATGATTGGGGGTACTTGTTACCAAACCGGTTATAGATGAAGAGTAAGTTAGGATCACATTTAACGCAAATATTATATAGCTCCACTCACCAGCCATTTCTGGCGCAATGCCAAAAAAAGGTCGTTAGACACACCTATTGGCACACCCATTTCTCTTTGTTACAGTGTACAGTTTTGAGCATCTGTTTTTTCCCCTCTCACGAAACGGATGATACGAGGTTGGAACATCATGATATGTGGGCCAATTATGGCTATTATGGAGACACTATACATTGAGGTCAGTGTCGGCTGGTCGCTCCTGAATACACACCCTAGCCGTAGTCCATGCGCTGGAAATAGAAAAGAGTGTACAAATGGACAACCGATTTCGACCACTTCTGTACCGATCTTGAAGCACGGATCGGATCATCGCACGATAGAGACAGTATTCGACATCTCGGTCCCGGGGGCTAAACAAGGGAAAAGACTGCTTTTCAAGGATGCATCCTAGAAAGAGATTAACGGCAGGATTATAGACACGCTGAGAGAGAAGCCAATAGCGAGCACGGTACAACAGAAAACGGACAGGTTGATGTCGGCCGTCTTGGACGCGGTTCAGGCTTTAACACCAAGAGCCAAATCGTCACCGTATGCAAAGTGGTGGTGGACCTATGAACTTGCACAGCTGCGGCACGTATGCACGTACTGGAGAAATCGAGTACGAGTCTTCAGGCGGGCGGGACAGAACTCTAAAGAGGTGGAAAACACGGCAAAGGCTGCAGCGAAGCAGTACTATGACACTATATGACAACGAAAGAATACTCACTGGAAGGAGTTTCTGGTGGATAATGACAATATCTGGAAAGCTGCCAAGTACATAAAGTCTGGGGATGAGGCAGCTTTCGGAAAAGTGCCACAGCTCGCTAAAGCAGACGGGACAGCAACAACTAACCATAGAGAGCAAGCTGAAGAACTACTAACAAAGTTTTTTCCGCCATTGCCAGACAACATTGAAGATGAAGGACCGCGCGTTCTACCTGGGAGGGAAGTCACCAACAGATGGCACCAAATGGGCACCAAACATACAGGCAGCCCACGCAGCTATGCAGTTCGCGATAGCCACAGGCTGACTCGATACACAGTATTAAGACAGATTGCAAGACATTGATCACTTGTTCTCGCCGAATCACTATCGTTTTTTATCCAAAAAAATAAAAATAAAAATAAAATAAAACACCCCACACAATGGAAAGCGGACGCCGCTCCAGTCGCCGTAGATAGGGCACTGGATACTTGAAAAATAGCCTTCAAGCTAGTCCGCTGGCAATTTTTTTGAAGCATGGGGAGGACGTATACAGCGGTAGAGAAAGGGAAAGCGGAATCAAAGATCAAGCGCAATGGGCTAAAGGAAATGCGGGACACAATTTGAGCAGTGTGTGGCACAGGATGGACTTGACGAAACGAGGACGAACCAGGCGTTGTATGTAAGCATTAGTGATCAGTGCCCTTTCGGCCAGAATATGTTGCCGGGCGTAATAAATTGTATTTTATTATTATAGGAGTCGTATAGTGCCTGATAATGATTGTTTGTTGTTCAAAGATCGATGCGGGATTGGCACGCTCAGCTCCTTCCGTGGCTGTGAGTGGCGGGGACGGTGTCTGAGCCGTTCGCTCGGGTTCAGGTGAAACACCAACGGAGCTTTCCATGACCGCCCGGCCATTCTATAGGAGGGCTGCACAGGATAAATGGTCTGTTAACACTTGTTAAAGCTTTCGGTGTAGACAGGGCCACTTTCTCAACACTTGTACACCAAGAAAGCGCGATGACAAAGGAAGGTGCGTTTCCAAGTTTATTTTATCTGCAAGTATCTAGTACAGGATGGTATGTAGGACGATAAGAAATTCTGGAAGTCGTGGGCTTGATTGAATTGGTTGGAGTGATCGATTGATCGAGTTGACATGTGATGAGCGCTGTGTAGAACAGGCCGGCCGTCCAAAAACAACATAGAGAACTGTATCGTGTGTCACTCCAGTTCTTTGCTCGACGCTTCGTGAAGTCTACGCTCAATCTACTTCGTTCATCTGGTGTTCGTACGAGGCTGTCATACAATGGTAGATCGGTGGCTGATCATTGGGCGCCACAATGTGAGTGTTTGTAGTGGCTTCTACAGCCAGTTGATGGCTTGCGTCACATGTCAATGTGTGTTTGGCAGGACCGTTAACCCCGCACGAGGGTCAGGCCACTATCGCCATCTTCAATAGTTATCGCCATATCGACAATAATCCTACCTGATGGCAGAAACGCTCGGTGTTGCATCCAGCCTTATCGCTGTGGTTGATTTGTCCGCCAAGGTGTTCTCTCTTTGTCTCCAATACTCCTGAGATGTGAAGAACGCCCAGTCCGATATCGAAAGACTTCGCGAGGAAGTTGCAGGCTTCAAGGCTACCACAGAGCAAATTCAGAATCTTCTCAAAGCGCCTCGTGGGCAGCAGCTAGAAGCGTCCCGACAGTTAGAATCCGCGATCAACGATGGTCATGCGACATTACAAAATCTTGAGCAGGAGCTCGAACCTTCGACTCCCACGCCGAAGAACACAACCCGATATGCTTGCCAAATACCAGAGCCGATCTACTCGAAACCATATCTCGGTGGATTAGAGACCCTAACTCGAAAAGAATATTCTGGCTCAACGGTATGGCGGGAACTGGAAAATCAACCATCTCGCGCACTGTCGCTCGCTCGCATTCGAAACAAGGCGATCTCGGCGCTAGTTTCTTCTTCAAGAGAGGAGAAGCTGATCGAGGAAACCTAGCTAAGTTTGTAAGTACTGTATCCCACCAACTAATCTCAAACAATCCAGGAATGGCATCTTTGATCAAGAATGCGATCGAAGAAGATCCAGCCATCATCAAGAAAGCTATAAAACATCAATTCGACAAACTTGTGCGAGAACCACTATCGAAAGTAGCAGAGACTTCAGCTCGCTTTTCTCCGCTCGTTCTTGTTGTTGACGCGATCGATGAGTGCGAGGGAGATGCCGACATCAAGCAGCTGATCGGTCTTTTCCCCAGCGCACAGTTCCAAGTGCCTTTTCGTCTTCGAGTATTTATTACCAGCAGGCCCGAACTTCCCGTCCGCCTTGGGTTTTGGCATATCAGTGGCGCTTACCAAGACGTGATGCTGCATAAAATTCCACGACCAGTCATTGAACATGACATAAACGCCTTTTTCCGGCATGAATTCACCAAAATCCGCAATGATTTCAATGATTTGGCAGCAGAAGAACTTAAACTACCATCACACTGGCCTGGAGAGCCCAATCTTCAACAACTCGTTGCAGCAGCTGCGCCTCTGTTTATTTTTGCCGCGACTATCTGCCGCTTCATTAATGACTCAGCTCTAGGGAGCCCCCATGAGCTTCTCCAGAGGGTTCTTTATTTCACGGGTAACAGCCACGTTTCAAAGCTTGATATGACTTACTCGCCGGTCTTGAAGCAACAAATCATGAACAAATCCACCCGCGAAAAACAAGAAGTTCTAGAAAGTTTTCGGCTTATTGTTGGCACTATCGTTGCTCTGGCGTCTCCCCTATCGATAAATAGCTTAGCGCGATTGCTTGACGTTGATGTTAACATGGTGGCGACAAGGCTAAAAGTTCTACATTCCGTTAGATGTGCCAACAACACTAGATTCACCAGTTCGAGTCCTACATCTTTCGTTCCGAGACTATCTTGTGAATATGGATCAGAAAGAGACAACCGAGTTCTGGGTGGACGAAGGAGTCATATACCGAAACTTGTCAAATCATTGCTTACGTCTCATGGATGCCAGACTCCGAGAGAATATATGCGGCCTATCGTCCCCGGGGGTGCGTTGATCTATCCTTCCCTCTCAAACGGCGGATGAGTGCTTGCCTTTCGAGCTACAGTACGCTTGTCTTTACTGGGTGCAACATCAAACTGCTTTTGATATTGAGTTGGAAGATACCTACGAAGTCTATAGTTTCTTAGAAAAACACCTCCTTCACTGGATGGAGGCCATGAGCTTAATGGGTCGAAGTGGAGAGAGTCTTGCTTGGCTTAGATCATTAGCGAATCGACTCAAGGTATAACTCTACTATGGCCAGGCGAATTAGCCATGCTGACCAGCAATAGAACAACGCATTTCGACAGTTGTTGAGTCTCGTGGCCGATGCGATCCGGTTTGTCAAGACAGTTTTTCCGATTCTTGATGAGACGCCTTTACAAATTTATTCCTCGGCTATCGCTTTTGCCCCTAGACTAAGCCTTGTCCGAAAGTGTTTTGAGGACGGGATCCCCAAATGGTTAACTCTGGGGCCACTGGTCGAAGAAGACTGGAACTTGTGTCTTTCAATACTAGTGGGCCACAGCCATTGGGTGAGTTCGGCAGTATTCTCACACGACTCCAATCTCTTGACATCAGCCTCTAAAGACAAGACGGTCCGGATCTGGGACGCGGAGACGGGTGAGTGCGTACGGGTGCTAGAAAGTCACAGCGACTGGGTCAGTTCGGTGATATTCTCGCATGATTCTAGGCTGTTGGCGTCGACTTCTAGCGACAAGACGGTGCGGACCTGGAACTTGGAAACAGGCGAATGTGTACAAGTGCTGAGAGATTACCGATATAGGTCAGGGTGGTGCCGCTCCTTGCAGGTCGAAAGTGCTAGTCTCATTACTAGCCATGGGATTAGTTCATTGGAACCCCGATCAGCGCCTTTTACGGGGTTTACTATATCAGCGGCGCCTACGGCAGCTACAAGCGCCATAAGCTTGCGAGACGACGTATCTTGGGTGGTGTTTGACGGCGAGGATCTTCTTCGGCTGCCGCCTGAGTCCCGTGGCGCTAAGATAGCAGTCTCTGGCAATACAATCTCGATTGGCTGTTGGTCAATTAGGGTCATGATCTTGCGGTTCTGTCCAACTGAGATTCCAAGGATTTGACAACAGGACTGGAAGGATTGGTATTCGGAGGCCGGCATCATGTGGTATAGTGAAGTTGGCTCTGGGTGGGATGCGGCTAAACGCCGTTTCAGTCACTTCCAGGAACCATCTTGGGCTCCAGCTGGAGAGGTCTTGACCTGGATTTTGGGCATCTGGGGTGCTATCCCTGCCTCGGCTTGGTTATCCTGTGGTTAGCAGGGTCCGACGAACAGCCAAAGCCTCGCGGATCAGTGTTGATCCGCGTTGCCCCACTTCACAATCGTCAGAACGACCTTGCCCAGCTGTTCCTGTCAGACATTACGTGTATTCGGTTCATTGATGTAAAATTGGTATATTCATGTTGTGTTGTGTCAAAATCTGTCCCCTGAGGGCGTCGCCATTTTGGCGCGTAATTGGGAGCATCCCTGCGTGCGCGTGATACCCTAGCACCTATTCAACAGTTCCCAGAAATCCCTCTTTTCTCTCTAACCACTATCTACATCTGCTGGCCTAGCGGGCCCATGTAGACATTCTAGGCTCTGAGATGATGATGATGAAACTTTCCAACCCAATGGGCTCACATGGCCTAACAGATAGATGGCCAGTGTACACGTCGTACGCGCGTCAACACCTTTAGATCATTCCCATAGCTTGAAGTCGAAACTCTTCGATGGAAAGAGCAAAGTCAACTAATGAGATAGCGAGATCACCACTTTGGCTCTTTTTCGTAACCGCGAATCACCGTCTTCGATACAATGTGATGAGGCCGCACGAGTTATATCCGGAGCTTCGACCGTGAGCCCTGTTGACACCCCAAGCTCCATGAGCTATACTGTCGTCTGCAACGGATGCTCTAGGAAATACTACGATCTTATCGTTTCCTTCAGAGAACCATGCGCTGTTCTCAACGATGAGATAGTGAGGTTAGCCAAGACGATCCACGGAGATCTGGTACCAGAATGGACTTACTATGGAACCCTGGAGGGAGCGGATCCGCCACTCCTTATCTACCCAATGCCCTATCTGCGAGGCTCAGCTTACGTTGAAGCCGTAAATTTTCAGGTCGATATGGACCTTGACGAAGAAGCCAAACACACAGTGTTAATTCGAAACTTGGCACAGTAAGTTCCAGATTGAAGCCACTTTATTTACATCATAAAGGTATTTTGCACGAAGTTGGTTAAGTCAGCTCCTTGACTATCACCTCGAATCAGATCAGCAACAAGGAATCTGCAAAAGGCTCACTAAGTTTGCGGAAGAACCACAGCTGTCGACCCTGCCGAACCCCGATCCTTTCTGAACTCATCAAAATCCTCCCATCGCTCTTCCATCAGAACTATCCCCAAGTACTCACGCATAGAGACTTTTCAGTAACAAACATTCTACTTGATGAAGCTACCTTTGAAATCACAGGTATTGTCGATTGGTCCTTGGCGAGGATTATGCCCTTCGGTATGGATTTGGACATTCTCTTCTTGGCCACGGGGTTTATGACTCTTGACGGCTGGCGCTACTATGCTTGTCAGTCCAAGCTAAGAGACACCTTTTGGGAAGAATTCTGGTCCGTGTCAGGGATCGAAGGGGGTGGAAACAAAAGCAGGATACGGGGTCTAGCTGAAGTTGCAGGCAAGATTGGCGCAATTCTCCGACTGGCATTCCGGCGTAACGCCGATGGGTCGCCTTCGGAAGAGGTCTGGTTGTCGGAAAGTAGGTTAGAACAGCTGAAGGCGTGGCTAAGCAGTTAAACAGCACAAGATATCTGATTAAACTGAGAGAAACTATGTCAAGTATAAAAGAAAGCATTAATCGGACGATGAAATCAAGCATTTGTGTGGCTTGTCGTTCCACGAACTCGTGTTGTTCCTATCAATGGACGTGGGACAAACGAGATGACAAAGCACGTGATTATGATGTGGCCGCTAGTGTGGTATGACGTTGGAGTACTGCTCTACGTCATGGTATGGTCTCGGAACAATTCGGATCGGCAGCTGTCGAGTGCACGCGACTTGGCTAAGGTAATTATCATGATTCAAACAGAAAACCCAAGTAAATTACTATTGTCTTATTGCCCTCTTCGATTGAGTGCAGACTTGAATGACTCAGTCTCGCGAGCAAGGAAAGTCCCTGGTAGTAGGAACATCATCCATAATCATCACACCATCCACCCCGCCAGATGAAATTCTGTAGGTGGTTTAGTAGGAAACCTTTCAATTAGAATAGGTGGCACTTACTCATAATCAACGTTCTCCTTGCCCATTACATTCATAGCATATAGCTCCTTCATATCTGCCAGTACCGCTGCAACGCTCGCACTTCATTATCGATGGTATTGTGAAAGGTGCAAGTTTTGTTAGGAATGGAGGCAATGCTTGAAAGAATAATTTATTCTCCCGTTGGGCCGCTATGAGTGTGGGCCTGTGACAACATAACTCGAGTGGACTCGCTTATTCTTCGGCCTGAGCTGCTGACAAATCACCGCGGAACAAGGACTAGCTATCTTCTTCGCGAAGTTCGCGCCGAAGCTAAACGTAACTTTTTGTCATCGACATCATAATGGACGAACTCAGGTGCCAAGTTTGTCCGCAAGCTTTCACCACATTCGAAGCACTCCAATCGCATATCAGAGAATACAAGGTGCTGAGTTGTCCTTTGAACCTTGGGGACTTTTCTTGACGAATTCCTTATAGTCCCAAACGCAGGCTATCCTCGAAAAATACACACAATGTTTAAATCATAGAACCCGAACCCGAGAGGCTCCTCAACATACCCACGTTCTCTCGCGCCGGTTCACATGCCAAGTCTGCAGCGATCGGTTTGTCAGTCGTGATGCTCTCGGCATACATATTGAAAAGTTTCGAGTGCGTACCACCCCGGCAAGAAACCTGTCGCTAACATACCAGTCTATCGAATCACGGCTTGTCTGTGAGCTTGTAGAAAGTCAATCACATATTGCGACGCCCAATTGCGGCTTCTCTCGCACACAACCGACACAATGCCCACAAGCAAATTGTGAGGTAGTGGAAAAGGATCCCAGCAATCGCAAGCGTCATTTTCAAACGCGTAAGGCCCCTCCTCCCAGTGACAATGGAAAGGCCTGATCCCATTAGATATACCATTCGTCGAGCCATGCCCGGGTTGTTTTAGGTTACACACATCATGCAAAGCCGCCACCTCACACAAATGCGCCTCTTCGAACCAACAATGGATCGCGGAACGCAACCAGCGGCTCAAGACGAGGTTTTCTATAGAATACGACGATGCTCTTGAAGCTTGCGAGTCCGAGGAGAAGCAAATGATGCCGAAGGCTTCGAAACCTACCCGAATAGGCCTCATCACGAGCGATACGTGGCTACCGGAAGACAATACGCAAGTTGATGCAAATCCCAATGCGAACAAGCTGTTGCAATATCACACACGAATAATGACGAACCTCGATCCTGTAGTGGGTGAGGTTGCTCATAACACAGGATACTTTTGCATGGACGACCCCGAAGAGACACTTCAAGCGGCTCACAATCTCGGGTTCTTCTGTCTCGATGACACGGAGGCCCTCGTGGCGGCTGTTTGCGAATCTCGGACGTACCACTTGAACGATGAGAATTGGATAGGTCAAGATTTTCTGGATTCAACTTCGTTGACGGAGGATAAGCGTAATAGGAAAAGACCCCCAAGCATGATTTCTTAGCGAAATCTGCTACATTATGATCATCCATCTCTTCTTACATCGACTCCTAGTTGAGCCACATGATCGGGATCTTGTGATGCTGGGACCCTCAGCCCTTTCCAAAAGTCGCGCGTTTGCTTCCAATAATTCAAGAGTTCTGCATCGACAAAGCAGTAAAAGTAGGACCATTGGCGGCGCGGTTGGAAGGATGCCCTGGCATCCCAAATGACCCTTGGGCTTCATTAGAATGAGACCGAATCTGATGGTTTAAGTACTCACAAACCCCCATCAGCCAAAGGAAGCCTCTGGTGCTCCAGGTTGTACCCAAGTTCCTTGCGGGTATGAGATTTCAGATCCGCTCCCAACACTCGTAGCAGTCTAGTGTCGGTCTTGTATTTTGTTATCTGTTCGTTGTGGGATCCGCAAAAGTAAGTTGAACTTGAATCTTTTGACCAGGCCTGAACTATCAAGATTTGGGGTTTATCACCGCCAGCGCGGAAGGAATAAATTCGGTTCGCATCTGCTGGTATTCCTCCGCAATAGGCGAGAACGAATCGTGTGTTGAAATCCCTCCCGAGTGCGCTTAGTGTTTCTTTAACTTGCTGATACGATTAAACTTGGTTCTGTGAACGGACCGGCGAACTTGCTTACTGGATTTAACAGAACAAAGTTCAGGCAGAAATCGAACCCAGTGTCCGAAGAGAAGTCAAACGTCGCTTCGTTCTCTATCATTTCTTGAAATGCGGCGCCGATATCTGGGTTTTCGATGATGTAAAACCCATTCTGATATATTTCCTCCTTCGCTTCGTCAATAGAAGATTCGGAGGTCATCGTGTGCAGCACCAGGGAGAATCTTGCTGGAGTGTTTACCCCGCACTTGCCTACGTCGGCGATTTCGAAGGTTGTGAAGGGACATGAATGTGAAAACCTCAGGCAACTAACTGTTTAAAAGCGATATGCTAGCACTAACCAATTAAACATTGCCGTCAGATCACACCAGTCTCACTCCTCTCATAGATTGAGTTTAGCGCGGGATGTATATGAGCTACTAGGATAATAGCCAATCATAGATTAGCTCAGTCACTGTTGGTAACTGCACTAGTATTTGGTTGGAC